>CAWUFW010015103.1:0-135000 GCA_963921515.1 Calotriton arnoldi | reverse complement strand
TTTAAATCTGAAAGAGACACGTTAGTGACAGATTCCTTACCTTAGAATATCCCCAGGCGTCAGGCTGGATCCGGAAAGTTTTTTGCGTAGCAGTACCCTTGCGCGTCGGTAGGCGGCGTCGTGCGGCTCCGCGTTCGGCGTCGTGATCGCCGGGATGACGTCGCGGGCAGTACTTAGGCGCCGCCCCTGCGCGCTGACGTCAGTTCTTCTTTTCCGCGCCAGCAAGCGCAGATCCGGGAAGAGCAGTGCCCTGGTCATTTTTTGACCAAACTTTTTGGTGAATTTTTCACTGTTTTTCTCAATCGACTTCAAGGTGTCGTAGGGATGCCCGGGTTTAAACGTTGCGGCGCCTGTGCTCGGATGATGTCCGTCACAGACCCGCATTGGGAGTGTCTCTTCTGCCTCGGCCGAGGCCACGACACGGAGTCTTGTACCGACTGCCAGGCCCTCAACCCGAAAGCTTTGCGAGAGCGGTCTCGAAAGCTCCTCGAGGCCCGGCATTCGGCTCCGCGGAAGCCCCGGTCGCGTGAGAGGTCCAGGGGTCGATCGCGGAGTCCACACCGGTCGTCGGCATCGAAGTCTTCTTCGTCCGGTAAGTCAAAACACAAAAAGTCCAAAAAGCATCGTCGCTCTAGGACTTCGCCTCGCCGGTCTCGCGACTCGGCTGAGGCCCCTCCCGGCACCGTCCCCGCGGCCCCAGACATGCCTGTGGAGTCGCCCCCGCAATACCCGTCCTTCCCGGGTTCGGGGCGGATCCGGCCCAAGTGCAGGAATTCCTGTCGGCCATGGCCCGCCTCTTCGGGCCTCAAGGTCCCTCCGGTGCGCCTTCGGGCCCCGCGGGCCCTGATGGGGTTGCTCCGGCATCGCCGACGGCTCCGGCCCCGGCGTCGCACGTGCCTCCAGCCTCGATCCCGGCTCCGGCTTCGGCCCCGGCCTCGATCCCGGCTCCGCAACCCCCATCGACGCCGGTCGACCTAACGACACCTCCGCCGGCGCCGATGTCTCCGGTGCCGTTCTCGACGCCGCCTGGGGCTCCGGGCGGCGTCGTCCCCCAGTTCCTTCCGGCTCCGGACATGGACCCGGACCGACGTCGTTCGACGCCGGTTCCGGCGCCGATGAGACCTTGGGTCCCAAATGTCCCTCCTCCCCCTTATTTTGAACCTGAGGAGGACCAGGAGGACTGGGAGGGGTCTGATGACCCTCTGACACAACAGTGTCAGTACGATGAGGACTGGACAGAGGGTCTAGGGGATGCCAGTGGTCTAGATACTTCCCCTGACACTGGCATGCTGTCTCCTCCCGTGGCTACGGAGGAGGGAGCCAATTTTGCAACGGTGTTGCGTAGGGCGGCTGGAGCCTTACATCTCCAACTCCCTAATGTGGCGGTCAAGCCTAATCTCTTGACAGAGGTGCTTCAGCCGGCAGCCTCCTCTACGGAGACTGTGCTGCCATTTAACGACGCCCTCACTGACGTTCTTTTGGGCGCCTGGTCCAAGCCCAACACAGGGGCTCCTGTGGATAGGAACGTGTCCCGACGCCATCGCCCAGCTCCGGGCGACCCCTGTTTCTCTCTGTCCACCCCACCCCTGAGAGCTTGGTTGTCCAAGCCTCCGCTTCCCAAACCGCCTTCCCTACCGCCCCTCCGGATAGGGAATCCAAACGCCTGGATCAATTTGGGAAGAAGGGTTTTTCTTCCTCCAGTGCTGGCTTGCGGTCCATCAACACTGCCTGCCTTTTGGGCCGATATACCCACTCTTTGTGGGATTCGGTGGCGAATGTTTTGCCCCAGTGTTCTGAGGAGGTCCAGACACTGCTTTCCCGCGCCATTGCGGAAGGAAGGGATGCGGCCAAATACACAATAAGATGTGGCCTTGATACCGCCGACTCGCTGGGCAGGTCTATTGCAACGACGGTGGCGCTACGACGCCACGCCTGGCTGAGAACCACTGGTTTTTCAGGGGATGTCCAGAATACTCTCATGGACATGCCCTTTGATGGAGTCGGTCTTTTTGGGTCCAAAGCAGACCATGCGTTGGAGCGCTTTAAGGACTCACGGGCTACTGCAAAGTCCCTGGGCCTTTCTGCTACACGCCCTCCGCTGACTACTGCTTTTCGCCCCTATCGTGGCCATGGTAGGGGCGCCCCTTCACGTCAGCAGCCCAGCCACCGGCCCGCGCAGCAGGCGTCTTCGCGAGGACGTGGATTCCGCCGTGGCGGATCGGGCAACCGGCGTGCGGGTCAGGCCACCACCTCCAACACGTCCGCGGCCTCCAAACCCTCCTAGTCCCTCCTTTCAGGTGCACAGCACGCCGGTAGGGGGCAGGGTCCGCCATCACCTTCCCCACTGGCGTACCATCACCTCGGACAGGTGGGTCTTGGACATTGTCCGAAGGGCTACTCCCTCCCCTTCGAGTCCACCCCCCCAGCCATGCCACCTCAATTCCACCGCATGTCAGGGGATCACTTGGTACTTCTGCAGAAGGAAGTCACGGCCCTCTTGGCCAAAAGGGCCATCGAGCATGTTCCGACCCCAGAAGTAGGGCGTGGTTGCTACTCCCACTACTTCTTGGTGCCCAAAAAGGACAAGGACATGCGTCCTATCTTGGACCTCCGGAACGTCAATCGCTTCCTCCGGAAGGAGAAGTTCAAGATGCTCACCCTAGCTCAGGTCTTGACTGCCCTCGACCCTGGAGACTGGTTGGTAGCGTTGGACTTGCAGGACGCATATTTCCACATCCCCGTCCTGCCGGCCCACCGGCGTTACCTTCGGTTCACGGTAGGCCCCGAGCATTTTCAGTTCACCGTGCTCCCCTTTGGCCTTACCAGTGCCCCTCGGGTGTTCACGAAAGTGTTGGCGGTGGTCGCAGCTCATCTGCGCCGGGCAGGGGTTTCAGTCTTCCCCTACCTCGACGACTGGCTGCTGAAGGCGGGCTCGTCCCAGGCAGTCGTCTCCCACCTCCAGACTACGGCCGAACTCCTGCATTCGCTGGGGTTCTCCATCAATGTGCCGAAGTCGCATCTGATTCCTTCTCCACAGCTCCTTTTCATCGGAGCAGTTCTGGACACGACGCAGTTTTGGGCCTATCCTCCCGAACGGCGAATCTGAAAGAGACACGTTAGTGACAGATTCCTTACCTTAGAATATCCCCAGGCGTCAGGCTGGATCCGGAAAGTTTTTTGCGTAGCAGTACCCTTGCGCGTCGGTAGGCGGCGTCGTGCGGCTCCGCGTCCGTTGTCGGCGTCGTGATCGCCGGGATGACGTCGCGGGCAGTACTTAGGCGCCGCCCCTGCGCGCTGACGTCAGTTCTTCTTTTTCCGCGCCAGTAAGCGCAGATCCGGGAAGAGCAGTGCCCTAGTCACTTTTTGACTATCTTTTTTGTGAAATTTTTCACTGTTTTCTTCAACGAGTCTTCACGACTCCTAAGGTGTCGTAGGGATGCCCGGCTTTAAGCCCTGCGAGGAATGTGGTCGTATGATGTCCATCACGGACCCCCACCTCGAGTGTCTCTTCTGTCTCGGCCGAGACCACGACACGAAGTCGTGCCCTGACTGCCGGAAACTTCATCCGAAGGCTTTGCGAGAGCGGTCTCGAAAGCTCCTTGAAGTCCGGCAGTCGGCTCCGCGCCGCACCAAGCCCCGGTCCCGGGAGAGGTCGAGGGCCGGACGCGGAGTCCCCGCCGTTCGTCGGAATCCAAGTCTTCGCGCTCCTCCGGTAAGTCGAAGCACAAGAAGTCTAAGCGGCGTCATCGCTCTAAGACTTCGCCTGCCGGTCGCGCGACTCGGCTGAGGTCCCTGTCGGCACCGTCCCCGCGGCCCCGGACGTGCCTGTCGAGTTGCCCCCGCATTACCCGTCCTACCCGGGTTCGGGGCGACTCCGGCCGAACTACAGAAATTCCTGTCGGCCATGGCCCGCCTCTTCGGGCCTCAAGGTCCCTCCGGTGCGCCTTCGGGCCCCGCGGGCCCTGATGGGGTTGCTCCGGCGTCGCCGTCGACTCCGGTCCCGGCGTTGCCTGTCCCACCAGCCTTCGTCCCGGCCTCGGCTCCGGCCCCGGCCTCGACCCCGGTTCCGGTGGTGCCGCAACCCCCATCGACGCCGGTTGACCTAACCACGCCGACGCCGATGTCCCCGGTGCCGTTTCCGACGCCGTCCGGGGCTCCGGGCGGCGTCGTTCCCGGTTCTCCCCGGGTCCGGACATGGAGCCGGACCGGCGTCGCCCGACGCCGGTTCCGGCGCCCGATGAGACCTTGGGTCCCTTATGTCCCTCCTCCTCCATATTTTCAACCTGAGGAGGACCAGGAGAGCTGGGAGGGGTCTGACGACCCTCTCACACAACAGTGCGAGTTTGACCCGGACTGGGTTGAGGAACTTGGGGATGCCAGTGGGCTGGATACCTCCCCCGACTCTGGCATGCTGTCTCCTCCCGTGGCAACGGAGGAGGGGGCTAATTTTGCAACAGTGTTGCGTAGAGCTGCTGGAGCCTTAAATCTCCAGTTGCCTACAGTGGCCGTCAGGACTAACCTCCTGACTGAAGTGCTTCAGCCGGCGGCCTCCTCTTCGGAGCCTGTGCTGCCGTTCAACGATGCACTCACTGACGTTCTTTTGGGTGCCTGGTCCAAACCCACCACAGGGGCTCCTGTGGATAGGAACGTGGCCCGACGCCATCGCCCGGCTCCGGGCGACCCCCTGTTTCTCTCCCAACACCCCACCCCTGAGAGCTTGGTTGTCCAAGCCTCTGCCTCCCAAACAGCCTTCCCTACCGCCCCTCCGGATAGGGAATCCAAGCGCCTGGATCACTTTGGGAAGAAGGCTTTCTCTTCCTCCAGTGCTGGCTTGCGGTCTGTTAATACCGCTTGCCTCTTGGGCCGATACACCCACTCCCTGTGGGATTCGGTGGCTGATGTTTTGCCGCAGTGTTCTGAGGAGGTCCAGACACTGCTTACCCGCGCTATTGCGGAAGGGCGTGATGCGGCTAAATATACCATCCGCTGTGGCCTTGATACCGCCGACTCGCTGGGCAGATCGCTTGCAACGACGGTGGCGCTGCGTCGCCACGCCTGGCTGAGAACCACTGGTTTTTCAGGGGATGTCCAGAATACTCTCATGGACATGCCCTTTGATGGAGTCGGTCTTTTTGGTTCGAAGGCAGACCATGCGCTGGAGCGTTTCAAGGACTCACGGGCTACTGCTAAGTCCCTGGGCCTTGCTGTTGTGCGCCCTCCGCAAACGTCTGCTTTTCGCCCCTTTCGTGGCCACGGAAGGGGCGCCCAGTCACGTCCACAGCCCGGCCAACGGCCCACGCAGCAAGCGCCTTCGCGTGGCCGAGGACGTGGATACCGCCGTGGCGGTTCGGGCAACCAGCGTGCGGGTCAGGCCACCACCTCCAACCCGTCCGCGGCCTCCAAGCCCTCCTAGTCCCTCCTTTCAGGTGCACAGCACGCCAGTCGGGGGCAGGGTCCGCCATCACCTTCACCACTAGCGTCCCATCACCTCGGACAAGTGGGTCTTGGACATTGTCCGAAGGGGCTACTCCCTCCCCTTCGAGGCCACCCCCCAGCCATGCCACCTCAATTCCACCGCATGTCAGGGGATCACTTGGTGCTTCTACAGAAGGAAGTCACGGCCCTCTTGGCCAAGAGGGCCATCGAGCATGTTCCGACCCCAGAAGTAGGGCGTGGTTGCTACTCCCACTACTTTCTGGTGCCCAAAAGGACAAGGAGGGCATGCGTCCTATCTTGGACCTCCGGAACGTCAATCGCTTCCTCCGGAAGGAGAAGTTCAAGATGCTCACCCTAGCTCAGGTCTTGACTGCCCTCGACCCCGGAGACTGGTTGGTAGCGTTGGACTTGCAGGACGCCTATTTCCACATCCCCGTCCTGCCGGCCCACCGGCGTTACCTTCGGTTCACGGTAGGCCTCGAGCATTTTCAGTTCACCGTGCTCCCCTTTGGCCTTACAAGTGCCCCTCGGGTGTTCACGAAAGTGATGGCGGTGGTCGCAGCTCATCTGCGCCGGGCAGGGGTTTCAGTCTTCCCCTACCTCGACGACTGGCTGTTGAAGGCGGGCTCGTCCCAGGCAGTCGTCTCCCACCTCCAGACTACGGCCGGACTCCTGCACTCGCTGGGGTTCTCCATCAATGTGCCGAAGTCGCATCTGATTCCTTCTCCACAGCTCCTTTTCATCGGAGCAGTTCTGGACACGACGCAGTTTCGGGCCTATCCTCCCGAACGGCGAGTCCGGGATATTCAGGCTATGATTCCGATCTTTCAGCCTTTCTCCTGGGTTTCGGTACGGATGACCCTGAGGCTGCTGGGCCTCATGGCCTCCTGCATCCTGCTGGTCAATCATGCCAGATGGCATATGCGGGCTCTGCAGTGGGACCTGAAGTTCCAGTGGGCGCAGCACCAGGGCAACCTGTCCGATCACGTCCAGATTTCGGAGGGGACTGCAAGACCGTTGCAGTGGTGGCTCTCGAACCGGCAATGGGTCATGGGCAGATCCCTCTCCCTTCCCCAGCCAGAGCACACTGTTGTGACGGACGCGTCCCTTCTGGGATGGGGCGGTCACATGGGAGAGGCGGAGATCAGAGGCCTCTGGTCTCCGGCGGAGTCCCGGCTCCATATCAACCTTCTGGAGCTCCGGGCGATCCGACTTGCACTCAAGGCATTCCTTCCCTCTGTCAAAGGGAAGGTGGTGCAGGTGTTCACCGACAACACCACCGCCATGTGGTACTGCAACAAACAGGGCGGGGTGGGGTCGTGGACCCTTTGTCAGGAGGCTCTGCGCCTCTGGACATGGCTGGAACATCAGGGCATGTTCCTGATGGTTCAACACCTGGCAGGTTCCCTGAACGCCAGGGCGGACGAACTCAGCCGCAGGTGCATGATGGATCACGAATGGCGTCTTCACTCGGAAGTGGCGCAAGGACTCTTTCTACAGTGGGGAGAGCCTTGGTTAGATCTATTCGCCACCGAAGAGAACGCGCAATGTCATCAGTTTTGCGCGTTGGAATTTCCAAGGCGGCACTCGCTCGGCGACGCTTTCGTCACGAGTGGAGTTGCGGTCTATTGTACGCCTTTCCGCCTATACCACTTCTACCCAGAGTGTTGAAGAAAATTCGGCACGACCGGGCCCAAGTCATTCTTGTGGCTCCGGACTGGGCTCGAAGAGTTTGGTATCCCGAGCTACTCAATATGAGCGTAGATCCCCCGATCCGTCTGCCTCTTCGGGAGGATCTTCTGTCGCAGCAGCAGGGGACGGTCCTCCACCCGAACCTGTCCAGTCTACACCTGCTTGCGTGGAGATTGAGCGGCGGCAGTTGATTCCTTTCGACTTGCCTCCCGAAGTTTGTGATGTAATTCTGGCAGCCAGGCGTCCCTCCACTAAGGTGGTATACGCCTGCAGGTGGAACAAATTTGTGGCATGGTGCACAGCAAAGGCTGTGAATCCCCTTTCTGCCCCTCTGTCTGAGGTCCTTCTGTTCCTTCTCTCTCTGGCCCAACAGGGTTCTGCCCTGGGTACCATCAAGGGTTATCTTTGTGCTATCTCGGCCTTCTTCAGGCTCCCTGATCAGCCCTCCCTTTTCAAGTCCCCTGTTGTTAACAGGTTCTTAAAAGGCATTACTCACCTCTTTCCTCCTGTTCCGTTTGTGATGCCTCAGTGGGACTTGAACTTGGTTCTTACCTTTTTAATGTGCGCTCCCTTTGAGCCTCTACATAACTGTCCTCTTCGTCTTCTGACTCTAAAGACAGCCTTTCTGGTGGCCATCACCTCCGCTCGGCGGGTGAGTGAGCTCCAGGCTCTATCTTGCAAACCTCCCTTTCTGTCTGTTCATCCAGACAAGGTTGTTCTTCGGACGCGTCCGTCCTTCTTGCCAAAGGTGGTTACTGCTTTCCATATTGGGCAGACCATCACTTTGCCCACCTTCTTTCCGCCTCCGCATCCTTCCAGAGAGGAAGAGAGGCTCCACCGTCTGGACCCAAAACGTGCGCTCTCCTTCTATATTGACCGCACAAAACACTTCCGGGTGGATGACCAGCTCTTTGTTGGCTACGTGGGCGCCAAAAAGGTCGGGCGGTGCACAAGAGGACCATCTCCCGCTGGGTTACCTTGTGCATCAAGACCTGCTATTCTTTGGCGAAGAAGGAGCCTCCTGTTGGGCTGCGTGCCCATTCCACGAGGGCAACGGCTGCTACCACGGCCTTGGGCCGCGGTGTTCCGCTGCCGGTTATTTGTCAGGCAGCTACGTGGGCCTCGCTGCACACGTTTACAAAGCATTACTGCCTTGACAGTCAGGTCCGGAGGGACGGCTTCTTTGGCCGTTCTGTCCTCCAGGACTTCCTTGTCTGATCTTTGTTCGCAGACCCACCACCGGGGTTGGTATTGCTGGGGTAACTATTCTAAGGTAAGGAATCTGTCACTAACGTGTCTCTTTCAGATGCACAAGTTACTAACTTGTGTAACGATATATCTGTAAGAGACAGTAGTTAGTGACAGATTCCTACCGCCCCACCCATCCTCCCCGTTCTGCGAACTGATTTCTAGGGTTAAGGACATCCCTTTCAGGGCCCTAGTATTTTTCAGACACCTATGTCAGCTTCTTGCATGGCTCTGCGTTCCTGGCGCGGAAAGTCGTGTACAGAACTGACGTCAGCGCGCAGGGGCGGCGCCTGAGTACTGCCCGCGACGTCATCCCGGCGATCACGACGCCGACGACGGACGCGGAGCCGCACGACGCCGCCTACCGACGCGCAAGGGTACTGCTACGCAAAAACTTTCCGGATCCAGCCTGACGCCTGGGGATATTCTAAGGTAAGGAATCTGTCACTAACTACTGTCTCTTACAGATATATCGTTACACAAGTTAGTAACTTGTGCGTCCGGGATATTCAGGCTATGATTCCGATCTTTCAGCCTTTATCCTGGGTTTCGGTACGGATGACCCTGAGGCTGCTGGGCCTCAGGGCCTCCTGCATCCTGCTGGTCAATCATGCCAGATGGCATATGCGGGCTCTGCAGTGGGACCTGAAGTTCCAGTGGGCGCAGCACCAGGGCAACCTGTCCGATCACGTCCAGATCTCGGAGGGGACTGCAAAACAGTTGCAGTGGTGGCTCTCGAACCAGCAATGGGTCATGGGCAGATCCTCTCCCTTCCCCAGCCAGAGCACACAGTTGTGACGGACGCGTCCCTTCTGGGATGGGGCGGTCACATGGGAGAGGCGGAGATCAGAGGCCTCTGGTCTCCGGCGGAGTCCCGGCTCCATATCAACCTTCTGGAGCTCCGGGCGATCCGACTTGCACTCAAGGCATTCCTTCCCTCTGTCAAAGGGAAGGTAGTGCAGGTGTTCACAGACAACACCACCGCCATGTGGTACTGCAACAAACAGGGCGGGGTGGGGTCGTGGACCCTTTGTCAGGAGGCTCTGCGCCTCTGGACATGGCTGGAACATCAGGGCATGTTCCTGATGGTTCAACACCTGGCAGGTTCCCTGAACGCCAGGGCGGACGAACTCAGCCGCAGGTGCATGATGGATCACGAATGGCGTCTTCACTCGGAAGTGGCGCAAGGACTCTTTCTACAGTGGGGAGAGCCTTGGTTAGATCTATTCGGCCACCGAAGAGAACGCGCAATGTCATCAGTTCTGCGCGTTGGAATTTCCAAGGCAGCACTCGCTCGGCGACGCTTTTCGTCACGAGTGGAGTTGCGGTCTATTGTACGCCTTTCCGCCTATACCACTTCTACCCAGAGTGTTGAAGAAGATTCGGCACGACCGGGCCCAAGTCATTCTTGTGGCTCCGGACTGGGCTCGAAGAGTTTGGTATCCCGAGCTACTCAATATGAGCGTAGATCCCCGATCCGTCTGCCTCTTCGGGAGGATCTTCTGTCGCAGCAGCAGGGGACGGTCCTCCACCCGAACCTGTCCAGCCTCCACCTGCTTGCGTGGAGATTGAGCGGCGGCAGTTGATTCCTTTCGACTTGCCTCCCGAAGTTTGTGATGTGATTCTGGCAGCCAGGCGTCCCTCCACTAAGGTGCTATAAGCCTGCAGGTGGAACAAATTTGTGGCATGGTGCACAGCAAAGGCTGTGAATCCCCTTTCTGCCCCTCTTTCTGAGGTCCTTCTGTTCCTTCTCTCTCTGGCCCAACAGGGTTCTGTCCTGGGTACCATCAAGGGTTATCTTTGTGCTATCTCGGCCTTCCTCAGGCTCCCTGATCAGCCCTCCCTTTTCAAGTCCCCTGTTGTTAACAGGTTCTTAAAAGGCATTACACACCTCTTCCCTCCTGTTCCGTTTGTAATGCCTCAGTGGGACTTGAACTTGGTTCTTACCTTTTTAATGTGCGCTCCCTTTGAGCCTCTACATAACTGTCCTCTTCGTCTTCTGACTCTGAAGACAGCCTTTCTGGTGGCCATCACCTCCGCTCGGCGGGTGAGTGAGCTCCAGGCTCTATCTTGTAAACCTCCCTTTCTGTCTGTTCATCCAGACAAGGTTGTTCTTCGGACGCGTCCGTCCTTTTTGCCAAAGGTGGTTACTGCTTTCCACATTGGGCAGACCATCACTTTGCCCACCTTCTTTCCGCCTCCGCATCCTTCCAGAGAGGAAGAGAGGCTCCACCGTCTGGACCCAAAACGTGCGCTCTCCTTCTATATCGACCGCACAAAACACTTCCGGGTGGATGACCAGCTCTTTGTTGGCTACGTGGGCGCCAAAAAGGTCGGGCGGTGCACAAACGAACTATCTCCCGCTGGGTTACCTTGTGCATCAAGACCTGCTATTCTTTGGCTAAAAGGAGCCTCCTGTTGGGCTGCGTGCCCATTCCACCAGGGCAACGGCTGCTACCACGGCCTTGGGCCGCGGTGTTCCGCTGCCGGTTATTTGTCAGGCAGCTACGTGGGCCTCGCTGCACACGTTTACAAAGCATTACTGCCTTGACAGTCGGGTCCGGAGGGACGGCTTCTTTGGCCGTTCTGTCCTCCAGGACTTCCTTGTCTGATCTTTGTTCGCAGACCCACCACCGGGGTTGGTATTGCTGGGGTATCTATTCTAAGGTAAGGAATCTGTCACTAACGTGTCTCTTTCAGATGCACAAGTTACTAACTTGTGTAACGATATATCTGTAAGAGACAGTAGTTAGTGAGAGATTCCTACCGCCCACCCATCCTCCCGTTCTGCGAACTGATTTCTAGGGTTAAGGACATCCCTTTCAGGGCCCTAGTATTTTTCAGACACCTATGTCAGCTTCTTGCATGGCTCTGCGTTCCTGGCACGGAAAGTCGTGTACAGAACTGACGTCAGCGCGCAGGGGCGGCGCCTAAGTACTGCCCGCGACGTCATCCCGGCGATCACGACGCCGACGACGGACGCGGAGCCGCACGACGCCGCCTACCGACGCGCAAGGGTACTGCTACGCAAAAACTTTCCGGATCCAGCCTGACGCCTGGGGATATTCTAAGGTAAGGAATCTGTCACTAACTACTGTCTCTTACAGATATATCGTTACACAAGTTAGTAACTTGTGCTTTACTCTTCTATCAAGAAAAATGGTAATCATTCATGCAAGCACTTTGTTACTTTAAATGAAGTATTAAACCTCTGAATTATGGAGGTGCTGCAGCCTAGCACTATACTTGGAAGGTCTGGGTATTTTCATGAGGCTTCGCTGAAACTAGATGAAAATACCCCACTCCCACCAGCAGTAGGGTCAGATGCCTCCTCCTAAGGTTTCTCAATGTTAACCCTGTCACAGGTGCCATAAAAAGATGGCTGTCGTATGACATCTCCTTGTAGTGCTTTGGAGTCGAACATGATCTAACAGCCTTGTACTGCTGCTCTTCAATGCACCTAAGGCAATCAGAGAATGGGAGGCCAGGTTATTTATGGCTCAGGCCTGTAAAAGGACCCCTCTGCGGTCCCTGAACCCTAGCGTAATTTCTCTTGACAAGGTGCATTATTCAAGAGATCTTCCAATAAAAATAAACCACAAAAAGCACCATAGGATTCTTCTTCAAGGAAATGTTGCTGCTCTGAGGACTGATCAGAAACTCATCAATATTTCCATACAAGTCTGTTCATTCTCATCAGAACAGATTCCTCTATTAAAGATGAAGCCTGAGATCCCAGTTCCATATGCAGCACTACGATGGTCGAACTCTTTCGTCAGGCCATGTTTGTCATATTTAGGATAGCTCGACTACCATCTGGGCACTTACTAGGCGTGGGACAGTAGCTGCATGTTTGGTGATTCCGAAGACCCCGATTCCTCCCATTTCTGCACCTCCGCAGGCTGTGGTTTTGAAGCCCTTTCTGACAAAGCCAGTGTTGATAAGGTTCATCAAAGATGCCCACTGCTTTTCATCCCTTTTAGAATACGGCAGAAATTCTCTGAGCAGCGACAGACAAGGTTTGTTCTTGATTGGATGACAAACCCCTAGCAGAGCACATACCTAGGTCGCAGAGATTTTCTCCACTGGAGGCCTTTTTCAGATCGGACTTAAAAGCGCTCACTATGCCAGGCAAGGATCACGGCTGCACAGAGGATGAGGACTCAGAGACTGATAACTTATCATCCTTACAGTACAAATAATTACTTTTTTCCTGGACATGCAAAACGCAACTGGCCTCAATATTTCTCTAGAAGGGGGCATCCCGTACTTTTCTGAACCTCCTCAAGAGAAAGCAGGTTTGTTACCTTTTGTTGTACAGAGAACTATAGTGGCCATGGACTTTACTTACCCACCACTGGATCAAAATAAAACATTTAAAACAAAATCTTTCAGCTGTCTTCTGTGGTGCAAAAACCACTACTGTCTTTCAACAACGTGCTCTTGCTGCTGGTGTTGACAGCCTGAGGGAAACCCTTCTGAGGCCAAACAGTTGACAGACACATTGCATGATAATACAGACCAGCACCTTGATATTCAAAGATTCTGTTGTCACTGCCCTTTCTGGAGAGTATGTTGGATTCCTACAGCACTTCTAGACCGAGAGTCTAAGAGGCTTCCCTCTATGGCAAGAAATGTTTTTACCTGTGGCTGTTTCGTTCTTCACTTGGCTAATGCCTTCTTGGCTGCTATGTCCATGTCCTGTGAGAACTGGCAAATAAAATGGTTATTGGTCTTCCCGACCACATGCAAAAGCATTTTTTACATTTGTTCAAAAATGGTCTAAACGCTTTTAAAGAAATCTTGATGTGGAACGTTGATTCTACTGAAACAGTGTCTTAGTCTAAGGCAACAGCTATTACCAAGCACTGCCACACATGGATTGCTCCGAAGGCTTCTCAGAAGTTGCCCAAGAGACTTTAATGGACATGCCCATTTTATGAAAGCTGAGTCTTCCCTGGAGAAATTCCAAATCAGTGGTGCAATGTTGCGCTCGCTGGGCCTGGCCTCTTTGGTTAAAGAATCCCTCCAAAAATACCAAAGGTTTTGGGGCTTCTCCAGGGCACAGCAGTACATTCAACGATAGCCATCGCAGCTCATTAAAACGGCCCAGCATATATATTGTGCTTTCAAGGCAGAGGTGCATCTGAAGGATGCCATCAGCAGCAGCATCAGCTCTCGTCTCCTTCATCACTTTACTACCTTTTTAAACCTCTTTGATACCTGCCAATTACACCACTATCTTCCAGTGAAAGAGGTAGTCTCACATCAGAGCTGTGCCAAACATTAATGGAACTGTCAGCCTTCTTTGCCCTGAAGGCGTTTTTTCCTTCCATATCATGGAACACCATTCAAGTTCTCTTTGACAAAACAAACCACTGTTCAGTATGTCAACAGATATTGTGGCGGCGGACTTGGACACTGGTAGGAGGCGCACACAGCTCTTGCGAAAACGTTGGCAATTGGATAGGATAGGATGGTATTTTTAAAGCGCACTATACCCGAAGGTGTCGAGGCGCTGAGCGGACGAAAACAAAGAGAGAAGCGCTATCAGCCGATTACGAAGAAAATATCCATGTTTTCAGAAGTTTTCTGAAGACCGAGAGAGAGTCTGCATTGGAAATGAAGGGCGGCAACGAATTCCAAAGCTTGGTGGCGGCTACAGAGAAGGAGCGGCCGCCCCATCTGGACCTGCGAAATCTGGGAGAGACCAGTTTTTTCTGCATGGATGATCTCAAGGTCCTCACAGGAGTGTACCATTGAAACATGGTTTTTAGATGAGGCGAACCTTTACGATGCATAGCCTTGTATACCGTGCCCAGGACCTTGAAGGAAATGCGCTTCCTGATGGGGAGCCAGTGCAAGGTTCGAATCCCTTCCCTGACGGACTGATGCTTAGGAATGTTAAGGACCAGTCTTGCTGTTTCGTTCTGTACCACCTGGAGCTTATTCAGTGATACTGCATTGATGTTAAGGTACAGGGCGTTGCAGTAGTCAAGACGGGAGGTGATCAGTGCAATGATGGTAGACCTATGCAGTTCAGATGGAATATACGGCAGCACCTTTCTAAGAGTTCTTAAAATATAGAAACAGGTGCTGACTGTACGGCTGACTTGGACATTAAAAGTTAAACCCTTGTCAAAAATGACTCCCAGATTTTTCGCTGTCCTAACCGGGACAGAAAGGGGACCGCAGTCTGCAGGCCACCGAACATTAGGCTAGATGGAATTCTGTGAGCCGAATACTTGCACCTTGGTCTTCTCTGCATTGATCTTTAATGAGTCGCCCTTTATACAGCAAATAATGCTTGACATACACGGATTAAACTTCTCTGCGACTGATTGCAAATCATTCGAGATGGAGACAATGATTTGTGTGTCGTCCGCATAGGAGAGCACCTGTAATCCGAATGATCTCACCAGCTCGGCCAGAAGGGTCATATAGATGTTAAAAAGAGTAGGGCTCAGTGAGGATCCCCAAGGGACCCCACAAGGAGGGACGAAAGCCTTAGTTCTGAAGCCTCCGCAGCTAACAATATGCCTGTCATAAAAGAGTGGAGAAGCTGCAGGGCCTTTCCCATAACCCCCACTTCCCGTAGGCGCTGAACCATGCGCACCGGGGAGACTGTGTCGAATGCTGTCGACAGGTCGAGCATAATCAATACCGCCGAACCACCCTGATCAACCTGCAAGCAAATACAATCAGTAGCCGCGATAAGGGCAGACTCGGTGCTGTGGCCGGCGCAGAACCCGTTCTGGAAGCAATCTAGGATTTCCTGGGATTCAACGTATTTCATCAGTTCGATATTGATGTATTTCTCCAAGATTTTAGCAGGGAGAAGGGAAATAGGTCAGACATTTTTCAGCTCCGAGGGGTCGGCATTGGGTTTCTTGAGAAGCGGTGAGACAATGGCTTCCTTCCAGGTAGCCGGGTAGCTACTGGATAAGAGTATTTCGTTGAATACCTTGCACAGAAAGTTGGCTACTAGATCAGGTGCCAGTTGAAGTGTGGAGGGCATGCAGTGTTCCGAGGGAGCCCCGGATTTTAGGCCAAGTAAAAGTTCTTTTGTTTGCTGAACCAAGATTTGTGGAAAAAAGGAAAAGACCTACTTCCCGAAGGCCTGTAAGAGTTCCCCAGCAACCGGTTCATCACCATCCTCCACGGCTTCTCCACTAACTGAATCATCATCTTCAGTAGGGGTGAACCCGTGGAAGATCGTAAGGAATTTGTCCTGAAAGTGGATTGCTACTCTGTCACAGAAATCTTGGGAGGGGTTCATCTGCTGGTGCCCTTGTGGCTCAGAAATCTCCTTTATTACTTTAAAAAGTATGCTGGAGGAATCGCCTGCCGACAAAATTGTTTCGGTTAAGCGGAATTTAGCCTGGAAGATGGTGTGTTTATATTTCCGCAGAAGAGATATCTGCTTGGCTTTTTCCCTGGGGCAAGGGTCACCAGTCTCTCCTTAAAAGGGCTACAAGTGGGAGCTTCATCCCAAAATGGCAGAAATAATTGTCTCCAGATTGGAGTATTATTATAAACACTTATAGAGTGCATGGCTACCAGAAGGCATCCCAACGCTAGCAGTGTCACACAGAGAGCACACTAATGGCTTACTGAGTATCCTCAGTTTTCTACTATACACATCTAACAGATGGTTCCCTGGGAATTTCTTCAGATTCGATTGGTCTCAGGATCTGTCTTATGCATTCACCCCCAACCCAATTGTGTCAAGAGTCTTGCAGATTGAGCAGGGGCATTGAATTCAACTTCTTATCATCCCAGGCTGGGCAAGGAGGATTTGGTAACCTGATCTTCTGGAACGTTTTGCATCAGGGTGGTCAATTCCTCCACCCTAATACTCTGGAGACCTTCTGTTTACTTACAGAAGTGGCAGATGTCATCTTGCCTACCAGAAAACCCAATATGAAATACATTTATGCAAATTGCTTGAGTACGTTTGTTGATTGGTGCTAGTCGAAATGCTTGGATCTTTTCTGGTTCCGCTTTTCTGAAGTTCTATGCTTTGCACTCTCTCTTACTCAACAGGCTTAGCAGTTGTTACTAAAAACAGGCAATTAGGCTGCTCTCTCCACCCTAATGTACCTCCCTCATTAGTGTTGTTTATTTATGTCACCACTTGTAGCCTTCTCCATTTTCACAGTGAGATTTGAATTTGGGGTTAACCTTTCTGTGAGGAAATATGGTGTATTATATGGTGGTGTTGTGTCAACCTCTTTAGGACCAATAGGGTTGTTTTGTCGAACCTTAAAGCTCAACCCTGGGTAGCTGTGGCTCTCAGCAGCAAGGCACAAAGAGACAAGTGTAAAGCATTTAAACAGTACCAAAACAATTGAAGGAGATACACAAGATTATTAAGAAATCCAACACAAATTTATAAAAATAGGGTGTATTTTTATGTATTTTTAGACACCACAATGAAAAACATCCATCTGAGGGCTCATGAGATACATAATTTACAAGGTTTAGTAAATATGCACTTTCACTTAACTGCAATAAAGCATTGGGAAATTCAACAAATTTGACACTTAGAAATATTTTTAAGGAAAACCATGGGCAAGTTTCAATGTAGTTACTCAAAGTTACTTTAGGCGACCAACTCTGGCAGTCAAGGGACCAGCAAGGTCCACAGAAACAGTTACTTCTAAGATAGGAGCAGTCTTCAGTGAGTTGAAGGCACTTTTATCCCTTTGCTGTAGGTTCTTATGGAGTGGTCCTGATGCAAGGGATACAGGATGCTGTAGAATGGGGGCGGTCGGAGAGGGTTTTCTTGCGGCTACTCTTTGGTCCACAGGCTTGGTGAGGCAGTCCTGGCCACAGGAGGTGACATCCCTCTAAGTCGTCTCGGTCTTGGCAGAAGTCCAGTACCTACTGGGCTACCAGTCACCCTGTTTCACAGTCACAGCGGAATCCTTCCTTGGACTATAACTCACCTTCAGGACAACCAAGCTGCACTCCGGAGACTCTCCCGCGTGCAGCGACTTCAGGTGCAACTTTGAGCTTCAGGTCCTGGTCTCTGGGGCTGCACAGCGGCGAGAAGCGGCAGCTTGAAGATTTGAGATACCAACTCGCCTCATCAGGCTTCTTCAGCTGTTGTGGCCCTGTGCTACGAGCAACAGGTCAGCCAACTGACCCTTGGAGTCTAATGCTTCGGCTTGACTCCGGAGGCAACTTCTCCATGAGCAGGACAGAGCAGGCACAGTCCCTCTCCTTTGCTAGCCACCAGGTTTGGCAGGTGTAGTTCACCAGGTTTCGCAGATGCGGTTGGTAACCAATGGGCTACCAGTTTCCCTCCCTCCTGATGGTCACTTTCTGTGAAGTGTGGCATCTGGCTATCCTAGGATGCATCATTCTGCCCACTTCCAAAATAGCAGAACCCCTCTCTCGTATCCAGAGCTTCCTAGCCCAACCCAGAGGTGTTTGGACCACGGGGACTACACGCCCCTGGAAAACCAGTTTGGCAACTTGGTTTCCCCTCCCCTTCCCGAGTGCCAGCCTGTCTACCTAAACAATAGGGGAGTCCCTCTCCCAAGTGTTCCACATTTGCTCTTCAAAGGTGGAAGCTCACCGTTCTGGTCAGCGCCCGTGTGACTTCCTGCCTGGAGGTGGTAACACCTCCTCCAGTGGCAGGCCTCTATTGTTATCTTTCCCGGTAGTCGTTCACACGTCTCGCCAGGAGGGCAGATGTTTGTCTCAGGGACAGACCTTGTGGGCGAAAATAAGAAGCACTAGAAACCTTGGACAAACAAAGTGGCAACTTCTAAAGTTGCACTTTGTCCACCAGTGACATTAAATTTAATGTAACCATTAAATCAGATTTAATGCACTGATTATTTTGATACTTAACAGTACCAACTTTAGTTGTCCCATTCAGAAGTTAGCAGGACTGAGATGTCAGTCTGTAACTCTGTACTCGCCAATGGGGCTTCTAGCCTTTCCACAGTAATTTAGGGTTTTTACTGCTGGGACATGTAAAGGTACATGTTGCAGTCTTTAATATACAGTACCCTACCTTAGGGCTTGTTAGTCCTACCTAGGGGTGACTTATATGTATTAAAAAGGGAGGTTTGGGCTTTGCCATTACCTTAAATGGCCAAGTCAAGTTAGCAGTTTAAAACTGCCCTTCCAGTCTGCTGTGGCAGACTGGTAGCAATTTTTGCCTCAATGACGTAAGACGTAGTAGGAGGGGCTTACATGGAGCAGCCGTGGCAGCAGTGCGGAGTAGCAGCGGGGGCCGGAGCAGCAGCAGAGCGGGCATTGTAGCGAGGATGAGGACAAGGCATTCTCCTCGAGCCTGGGCCTGGCCATCGCTCGCCTACCCGCCTGCCGCCTCTCGTTAGTCCCTGTGACCTCACCTCCCACGCAAAGGTCTTTGCCTGCCGCGCTGTCTCCCCACTCCCACCTCCTCAACGGAGGTAGTGGAAGAGTCACAGCGCAGCACGTCGTGATCCAGGTTGCGGGCCACATGAAAGGGAGCCATAAGGAGAGTGCCTGCCCAGCACGTGGCTTAAGGGGTCAGCCTAGTGGCTGATGCGGCTTGTACCTGGGTCAGGGTGCCTCATGTGGAAGCTGTGGCAGAGTGCCCACCCACGGGGGAGAGGGAAGGCTGTTGGATCCTCACTGGCTTCTTCCTCACCACATGCCTCTCCCACCAACGTCTGAGCCGCCCTCCCACCCTGCAGGTAACATAACTGTGCAACAGCTCCACTTGCACTCTGCAGCACAACCACTTCCTACTGTTCTAGCCATTCCAGTGACCATTTCACTTTGACGACCTGTGTTCCTCCGGCCAGACTTACACAGAACACTTCATTGTGCCATGCTGTACTCGTGCCTGGCTAAGGGAGAAGACTGCAGCTCTTCGGCAACAGAGGTCAGTGGAAGCAGCCAAGTTTAACTAGAGACTCAACCGGTCCAACGCGCCGCTCATATACCATCCATGCAGCACGCAACTGGCCTGGGCTCAAAACATAAAAAGCACCACAGACTCTACAGACTCCGTTGCACCAAACACACATGGCAGCACTCTTACAGCTCTTACAGACTTTTTCGCCCCTTCTTTCTAGAGTGGAAGCTTCCATACTGCTCTTTATATAGGCTTTCTTCCATCAATATCGTCATGAGGCACAAACGTGGTCCACAAAGGCGACACCACAGCAACCGCCAGGAGGTAACAAATTCAGGGCCAAACTCAAATCCTTACTAGAGGCAGTGGAGGGAGGAGGGACAGACCGAAGGGGCCCCCTCAAGACCAGCACGTCCAACTGCACATCCAACAGCTCAATCCGACCTCCACATCTTGGACTCCAGTGAAGCGTAATGAAATCTCACCCTCCATCAAGCAATACTTTCTTCCAAATACGAATTGCCTGCTGCCTGCTCCTATTCATCCTGCAGGTAACTCCACAACGCTCCTAGTGCCCTCTCCGCTCTCGGCCACCTCATGCCAGCCAGGTAATCGACTATCAGGGAGGGAAACATGCAATGGCTCTGTCATTGAGCTTTTGTCGAACTCAAACTCATTCACCTCCAGCGCCACAGCCCTGCAAATATCATTAATACACTGGCAGCACCTATGACTCTACCAGCCTGCATAGCTTGCACAATAGAAGTGACCGCTCAGGTACACCAAGCATTGGGACCGACTAGAGCTATTTCCATACCTGGCCCAATCAGCTGTCTCTCTAAGCCCTATATGGGACAGGAACCGAACGGTTATGACCCTCAGCATGACAATTTAGTTTCAGATCCAAAGTCTCCAGCGAGTTTCACTCTTAATGCCTCTGATGAAACACTATCAGAAGAGCTTGATCAAAAGTCTCTGCATAAAAATTCACTGGGGCAGGACTCGGGAGAGATTAGACAATCAGCCATTGAGAGCATTCTGCTATCTGTTAACTCCTCCCTTTTGAAAGCCACAAACGCCTTAACTTGGCAGTCCCACAAACAAGAACTCCAGGTGGAACTCGGGAGCGATTAAACAATCAGCCATTGAGGGCATTCTGCTATCTATTAACTACACCCTTTTGAAGGCCACAAACGCCTTAACCTGGCAGTTCCAGAAACAAGAACTCCAGGTGGAACTAATACAAACCCAGGCTACTGCAATAATTAATATGGACACTAAAATAACAAACTTGGAAACGAAGCTTAGCTCACACTACCAAGCTGACAAGTATATAACATGCTCCTGTGCGTCCATAGTGGACAAACTGCCCTCAACCGGAACTATTCTCCATCCTGGTAGACCATCTAAATCTAAACCCCCCACAAATGCAGCCCCGGCTAGTTCATCCACTCACAAGGAGGAGGGCTCCTCGCAAATGGAGGCCACGCATAATAGAGTGTCGCAAGAAGGACCACCATCTCCACTACCTGCTTCCTCGAGGAACCGACCCGCCTATTATTCCTTTAACAAGGCGGCAGAGGGAAAGCTTAAAGAAAAAACACAAAGAGAAAGGTGCTCCCCCCGCCCCCAGGAGCTCATTGACGGTCCTCCTCCCCAACAGTTGTCATCTAAATTGTTTCCTATCTTTTGTAACCCTGAACATATCTACACATTCCAACCCAGTGGTCTTACTTCCGTGGCACAGGAGGTTTCAGACTCCCCTGACTTGCCGGAGACCCAAAAATCGGACACAACAAAAACCCATCAACTAGAGGGTAACGCTACTACCAGCAACGCCAAGATTGGAAACCCAACGTCCCCATACTCTGGAACAATACCCCTTGCAGTTAATAACCCTCAACTGCCACCCGAGATGGCCCTGAACTCACTTTTGGCCCAGTATACAGGAAGTCACTCTTGCAGGCAAGCGGCAGGCACTCAACCTCAATGGCCTGAATCAGCGATTGTGATTCAATTAGCTAACAAAGTGGCTACTGGCCCACCTCCCAGCAATCAACCACAACAGCGAATTTAAGCGAGAATCACTCGAATAATCATCAACACGTCTGGAATAAACCTTCTAGGCATCTCTCAAGACACAGCAGACGTACACACCAAGGCAGTCTGACAGAACTGCCACATCCAAACTGGACCCACCACTAACCCTCTGATTAGTGGCACAGGTGCGGGCCATGCAGAATTTGAGACATCGGAACCGCAGTCAGTCAACTCGCCGGCTGAAGATCAACAAACATTGGCAAGTCTAATCTTCACTCCAACATACATATCGCGGGAAGGACATCTTGAATAGGGGAAATATTCTTCATCTTTTACAATACATAATGACTCTGGTTAATCTCCAATCAAAAGACATCCTCAGAGTCCAGTTCGACAGCTGTCTGCCTACTAGGGGTTTAGAATCAACAATCATAACTTGGAGAACTCTGCAATCGCAAGCCAAGTCCTAAATTAAACAAATACCTTTGCTTCCTGGGGCATTACTATAAGACCAATGCAAACTGAAAAATTCCCAAATGTTCTGATCCCCAACCATCACTCCCCAAAGCGCAAGTTGGCCTCCAGCATCTTAAGAAGGGCAATCAATCCCTCAAACTCCACTTGCCCCAGTAGCCTCAGAACACAAATCCATCCAGAAACAAGCCAGTAGGCGGATCTTGCAGTACAAACTTCTATTAGCCCCATGACAGTGCCAGACTGGTCCTAGGTGGCCACATCACTAACAACAAATTCGAATAATTGCTCCTAGCACTCTGCAAAAAGACCAGCAGGCAGGGCCGGTCCCACATAAAACCTACTTCAGCATGATCTCCTGGAATGTAGCTGGCCTAAAGTAGATAATGCACAATGAAGCGCAAAGATTTCTCTAAGTCGCTGATATCCTATGCCTTCAAGAACCATGGGATTTCGTGCCAATCCTGATAGCAGGCTTCCTCAGTCTTAACACATTTGCCTCCAAAACCAGCTACTTTGGACGCCCATCAGGCAGCATGGCTATTTACACACCCACCATCACCAATCGTGACACAACTGTAGTGGAAACAGAATGCTCATCATTTATGGCAGCTACCATTAAGGGTCAGACTTCCAACCTGAGAACGTTCACAATACTACTAATTAATGTATACTTAAACATTCATAGAGGCAGTAGACTGGATATGTCCTCCTCTCTGTCCTTGGCACTTACAGACATAGCCTGCATGTTTCCCTCTCACGAGATTAGAATAATAGTCTATTTTAACACTCGCAACTTAGACTGCATGCCAGAGCTCTATGACAACTCCAGGTCCCCTCTACTCGGTGAGATAACCGCATGGCTAAAAACGCACAATCTCTGGTCTTCGAATCACAAAGCTGAAACAAATTCCACTAACAATACTATATACTCATTCAGGGGCATATCTACGATAGATTATACCTATGTAACTGCGGGATTGCTGGCAAAATGCAGATCATCCATCACGACGGAACACCATGAAAGCGACCACTACCCAGCGTCAATACGCTTTGATTTGGAGCTCTCCACGTCAGCCATTAAAAACATTAGACAGTGCTACTGATCCAGAACGAACCATTCTGGTCAGGCGCCTAAAGTGGGTAAAGATCCAGCCGGTCATTTTCAAAAAGTGGAAGACAACAGTGTGGACAAATTTCCCCAGCTCGGGGGATCTGCAGCAGGACTGGGACTTAATTATCAATGCTGTTTTCAAAGATCTCAAGGTCAAGAGGAGCCACCGCCTCACAAGTACGAAGGAACCCAGCCGGAAGTCTCCCCCGGGCGCACAACCAAGCTTACAACCAAGCAAAACGGCCCTAAATGCTACTGCTAGAAGGTATAGGAAAAATAAAACGAGCAATAGCGCTTTACAGGAATTGCAGGAGAAAAGGAAAGCACATCGGGCTCTGACAAGCACGTTGAAATCTAAGCAAATAGAATCTGAATGGATTCATCTATTTTCTCCTACGTCCTGCAAAAACCAAGGCAAGTTCTGGCATTATATGAACCCACGAAACAACAAATATGTCACCGGGGGAACGGCGTTCAGGCATCGACATAAGTAGTACATGTACAGACCCTGTATGTGGACACCAGTGCCACGGACCATCGCAGCGCAGCCAATCGGTGGAGCGATACAGACCTAGATTCTAAAGATGCAACAACTGGGTCTACCATATGCACCAGAGATTGTGACTAAAGCCATCAAGGCCATGAGAACCAGCGGGGTCCCAGGCTCCAATGGTCTGCCCAGTGCACTCTTCAAGGCTAATGCCGATTTTTGCCTCATCCCCCCTTTCAACAAGTTTTGAAAGAGCCAAGGTCCCAGAATCTTGCAATAAATCGATCCTTCACCCAATCCACAAAAAGGGGAGCCATGACAACTAAGGGAACTACAGGCTCATTGCATTACTGCATATCGGGGCAAAAACCTATGCGAAAATTCTGCATGGGTGGCCGAAGCAAATATCATACCCTTCTACCAAACAGGATTCAGACAACATTCTTCCACCATTGATAACATCGTTGCCCTGTCATATCTACTGCACCATGCTTTAACTTCTTCCAGGCCTCTGCTGTTTGCGTGCTTTGTCGACTATTCCGCTGCCTTTGACAGCGTTGATCGCAGCCTTCTCTGGACAAAGTTGGCTGATTGGAGCATACCGTATACTCTGCTATTAGCCATCATCACATTGTACTCATACACGCAGGTTTGTGTCATGACGGGCAGTGACAACTAAGTGACCCAAAAAACTTCCCCACACGGGGCCTAAAGCAAGGCTGCATCCTGGCTCCTTTGCTGTTTAATCTCTATACTGCAGACATTGGCCGCTCCTTAGCCAGGGCTAAGTCAATTCCACCAAAGATTGGATCCAAAGGCTGCAGATGATGCAATACGCCGATGATCTTCTCACATTAGATCACACAAAAATTGTCTTGCAGCGCGCTCTCAACAAGCTTCACGCCTATAACACAATGAACAAACTGGTGGCGAACCCAGATAAAACAAAGGTGATGATCTTTGGCAAGCACAAAAACAAAAAGAGCCTAAGATAGGGGCTTAGAAGCCAACAAATCTCTCAAAAGCCAAAATACAACTACCATAGGGTCTGGTTCATGGATACAGTCAAACTAACCCTCCAGCTCAAACATACTGACAGGAAGGAGCAGACACTCACATTTGCTCTATGCAGGCTTAATTAACAAGTATATTTTCCAACAGCCGAAGCCATACTTGGAGTCACTCAGGCAAAGATGCTACCTAGCCTCTCCTATGACCAGCACGCCTATCCAGTGGCCTTGTCTGCGGCACTGGATAAGGCATGGTGTAACACCTTTAGGCGGCTGTTCCAACTACCAATATACACTCGTCGCTCGCTACTTCGTCTGGAATTCAATCTCCACTCTCAAGATATCGAGTGTAAAGCCGCATTCCCTAAATACTTCAATGCCACGTTGAATGCCAAGTCGGAATCCTTAAAGAATGTTCTTCAAGTGATTTACACTGCTTCAGCTAACCCTTGGTCTACCTATCAGAAAGGCAGCCTGCGATCTAGATGTCAGTCTGGTAAATCTGACAGATTCAAGAATAACAAAAAGATCCTGAGGAAGCAGCCAGCACTAACATTGAGGAAAGCTGATCAGGCAGTCCATTGCTTATGCCGCCCGTTACTATCCTCATACGAGGACACAAAGTTGCAACAATATTTAAAGTCTGCTCTAACCAAAGAAACCCGGCGTTGCATCCTCAGAGCTTAACTAATTGTCCTACCAATCTATGAATTTCGTTGAGACTGGACAGGCACCTTGGCCTGCAGATTCTTTGACTATAAAAGAGAATCTCTGATGCATCCATTATGCTAGTGCCCTGAGTTTTTACCCGCACGTCACACTTTATTAAAGCTGATGTTTAGGATAAATGGCATCTCCAGCTGTACGGATGCACTGGAATTTTGGATGACCACCTCTCTTCTCATGTACTTGGTCTGATTTGGTAAATTTGTTAACAAAAGTTTTATCGCAATCCAAGAGCAAAGGTAATGACGGCATTGACCATTCCTAGAGTTGTAATATTAATCGTCATAAAGTTTTTTAAAAGTGATATTTAACATTCAGCTCTTTTAAGATCGTTGTTTTACTTACTGTGATTTTATGACTTATTTTCTGTACTTGTATCAATTTTAATTAATTGGCACAAATAAACACAATAATTACTATTGTAAAGACTTTGTCGTACTTGTTGTGGCACAGCCAGGGCTGTAATCCACTAGAGACACTTCAACCTTCAAGTCCTAGGTTACTATATACTAGGGACTTACAAGTAAGTTGAACTATGGCAATTGGAGCGAAGTCAATTAAAGATATAACATTTTAAGGATCAGAGCACATGCACGGAGTCCTGATTAGCAGGGCTCAGGGCATGTCAGATTCATTACACCAGTACCTAGTGGTTAAAATGGGGGCAAAAAGTGGGGGAATACCTGCAAAAAGCTTGTTTCCTTACACTTCCTCATGGTCTCAGTGCACAGCAGCCTGGTTTGTCTTCTGATGCTGAAAAACATTTACTTCTCCCCATGAGTCGGTCAGCTGCATGCCCCTCCAGACTATCCATCTTTCCTGGTGTTCTGAAAAATAAACTAGTGCCTCTTACCTGCATTGCATTTCTGACAAAAATTGTATTGGCCTTTCACAAGGATCCCCCATCACTTTCCTCCCTCTTCCTCACCCGCCAAAGAGAGGCGACTGCTTAGACTGGATCCCATGCATGTGATGTCTTATTATTTCTGATGGAACTTTATAATATCCCCAGGCTCCAGAATGAATCCGGTGAATTCTTCAGCAAAGCACACATGTGCCTATAAATTGCACTGTGTCTCTCCGTGGTGACAACACATCGTCACGGAAATGATAGAGCGAAGTTGCAAATCAACACCACACCTGCTCACTAACGTCAGTTCCCTTCTTTCCTCGCCCTGCACTCTGCTCCCAACTTCAACTGTTTTCCTGTGACTTCAAATTTGGAGACAGTGTGCAGGGAACAAAGTCCCCATCGAGACTACAGAAAGCAGATGTCGGTCACAGACCCACACGATGTGTGGTTGTGGTGTTGAGGCTCCGGGCAAAATTTTAAGTAATGCGACAAGTGTATTCTTATGCACTCCAATGCAATTTGAGACCAGGAGGCAAAACTCTTCATCCCCGTGCACAAGAAGAGGTCACGTCAAAGCATTGGTCCTCTGCCTGCTCCTAGTTGTGGGCCTGGTTGCAGTCTAGGTCTCAAGGCCTCTTATCTAAAAAATCCTTTTCTTGATCAAAGTCTTCTGGTAAGTCCAAGTTCAAGTTTAGACATAAGCACAAGAAAGCCAAGCATAACTCAACCCCATTGTACCATTTGAAGTCTAGCAAGGAGGTGCATGGGCGTCAAGATATGAAGAAGACCTCTCCAATGTCCACTGCATCTGAACCAATCTCACAGTTGGTCTCAGCATGCCCTGAATTTCGCAATTGTTTTCTTTTTGATTCCTCTTCTTTCTTTATTCACTTTGCACATGAGCACTTTCTCTGCACCTTGTATTTGGACAGCCGTCTATTGTCAAATGCTTTATTGATTATGCTCATTTTACAAATTACTATATAAAAAAGATTTTGTCTTCAGAATTCAGTGGTTTTTGTCTCTCCTTCTGGTGTGTTGCTGAAGAGGGTTTTATTCCTCAGTTTAGTAATTATGAAAAAACCCTTTTTGATGACTCATTGAATGGATCTCTAAAGTTGTTTGCCTCTCTGGAATTCTAAAGAGGTACGTCAGGACCAATTGTTGTTCTTATCGACACTGGTACCAGCAGATGATTCACACTATTTTTCGTTCCTACTCAGACCCGGTGCTCCCTATGCTTCTCAAGACACTGATGATGAGGGGTACAGGTCCCTTCTCCCTCACTATACTGTATTCAGAATTTCAAAATGCCAGTGGGCTAGACATGTCTCCGTAATGGAGCTAGGCTTGCCACCTGGGCCACCAATGGAAAAAAGCATTTTTTCTTTACTGTGGTGGTTTAGAGGGCAGCTCTGGCACTTGAATTACAGTTGTCCTCAGTGGGATTGAAGGCAATTGGCTCGGTGAGCCGGTAGAGTTAATTCAGATTCCTTTCTGACCAGTACTTCAGATAGGGAGTCAAATAATAAATTGACTCTTTCGGTGCAAGAATATTTTCTGCAGACAGTCTAGCACTCATATTCAATAATGCAGTTTGCCTTCTGGGGAGGCACATCCATGCACTGTGGACATGGCCAGCGACCTTCCCGGAGGACTTCAGGGCATCAGTAGTCCAAATTATAGAGGCTGGTCAGGATGCAGGCAAGTATGTGCTCCGAGCTGGTGTGGACACTACGAAATTCATAGGCAGAGCTATTGACACCAGTGTCATGCTCAGGCGGCACACCTGGTGCTTTCAACTGGGCTTTCTGGAGGCGTGCATGTGTCATTACTGGACATGCTATTTAGAGAAAAGGATGATTTGGCTCTAGAACTGTTCAAGGATAGTTGTCCCACAGTGGGGTCCTTGGATCTATTGAGGTCAGCTAAGCAATTTCCCCACCAATACAGGAAATTCAGAGCTGTTCCAGGGGCTTGGCTTATAGTCAACACCCGCCTTCTCAACCTGTACTGCAGCAATCTACATGGCTCTTTCAAGGCGGCAGATGTGGTACCAACAGAAACTGTGAAATACAGCAGGGACAGCAATCCTCCAATTCTCCGTCCCCTGATAAAGTGGCTTCCAAGCCGCTTTAGTTTGCTCTCTCATGCATGGCTGGTTGGAAGCAGAGTTTCCTCCTCAGCTCGTGAGCCATCAACTCAGACAGGTGGATCTTGCAAATTGTTCAATGAGGTTACTCCCTGCCATTAATTTCTGCCTTCTTCCTCCCACACCAAAGGATCTTTTGAAGGATTGCTCCACCATCCTAAAGCAGGATGCCACTCATCTGTGGTCCAAGGGTGCTATCAAGCGGGTACCTTGCTTGCAGAACAGAGGAGGATGCTATTCGCGTTACTTTCTCATTCCGAAGAACGACGGAGGACCCATACTGGATGGTGTCCTGTGACTTGCAGGACACATATTCTTCTATACCCGTCCTGCAGGCCCACAGGTGTTACCTGCGGTTCAAGGTTGGTCAGTACCACATTTCATTTCCTGTGCTCCCCTTCAGCTTTGCCTCGCCCTTTGGGTGTTCTCAGAGTGATGGTAGTAGTTGTATCCTGTCTTTGGAGGTCAAAGTGCACGTATTCCTGTAATTCGATGACCGGCTGTGGAAGTCAGGCTGGCCACAGTCCCACTTGAGCACCATACAGAGAATTCCATACATTTGGGCAATGCTGGCCAAGGTAGCATTCAAGATGTATCTGAAAGAGACACGTTAGTGACAGATTCTTTACCTTAGAATATCCCCAGGCGTCAGGCTGGATCCGGAAAGTTTTTGCGTAGCAGTACCCTTGCGTGTCGGTAGGCGGCGTCATGCTGCTTCGCGTCCGTCGTCGGCGCCGGGACCGCCGGGATGACGTCGCGGGCAGTACTTAGACACCGCCCATGCGCGCTGACGTCAGTTCTTCTTTTTCCGTGCCAGTAAGCGCAGATCCGGGAAGAGCAGTGCCCTAGTCATTTTTTGACAAACATTTTTGGTGATTTTTCACTGTTTTTCTAAATGAGTCTCTCGACTCCGAAGGTGTCGGTAGGGATGCCCGGCTTCAAGCCCTGCGACGCCTGTGGTCGCATGATGTCGATCACAGACCCGCACATAGTGTCTCTACTGCCTCGGCCGCGACCACGACACGAAGTCGTGCCCCGACTGCCGGGCCTTGCACCCGAAGGCTTTGCGAGAGCGGTCTCGAAAGCTCCTTGAGGTCCGGCAGTCGACTCCGTGCCACACCAAGCCCCGGTCACGTGAGAGGTTGAGGGGCCGGTCGCGGAGTCCTCATCGGTCGTCGGGGTCCAAGTCTTCGCACTCCTCCGGTAAGTCGAAGCATAAAAAGTCTAAGAAGCGTCATCGCTCGAAGGCTTCGCCTCGCCGGTCTCGCGACTCGGCTGAGGGTCCTATCTGCACCGTCCCCGCCCCCGCAGCTCCGGGAGTGCCTGTGGAGCCGCCCCCGCATTACCCGTCCTTCCCGGGTTCGGGGGCGACTCCGGCCGAGATACAGGAATTCATGTCGGCCATGGCCCGCCTCTTCGGGCCTCACGGTCCCCCCGGTGCGCCTTCTTGCCCCGCGGGCCCTGATGGGGTTTCCCCGGCGCTGCCGGCGACTCCGGTCCCGGTGCCGCCTGTAACACCAGCCTCGGTCCCGGCCCCGGCCTCGATCCCGGCTCCGGTGCTGCCGCAACCTCCGCCGGCGCCGATGTCTCCGGTGCCGTTCTCGACGCCGCCCGGGGCTCCGGGCGGTGCCGTTCTCGACGCCGCCCGGGGCTCCGGGCGGCGTCGTTCCCCGGTTCTCTCCGGATCCGGCGCCGGACCGGCGTCGCTCGACGCCGCTGGGACCGGCGTCGCTCGACGCCGGCTCCGACGCCGCTGGGACCTTGGGTCCCACATGTCCCTCCTCCTTATTTTGAACCTGAATTGGAGGACGTAGATAACTGGGAGGGGTCTGATGACCCTCTCACACAGCAGTGTGAGTTTGATCAGGACTGGGCTGAGGAACTTGGGGATGCCAGTGGTCTGGACACCTCCCTGACTCTGGCATGCTGTCTCCTCCATCCGTGGCAACGGAGGAGGGAGCAAACTTTGCAACGGTGTTGCGTAGAGCAGCTGGGGCCTTAAACCTCCAGTTGCCTACAGTGGCTGTCAGGACTAACATCCTGATGGAAGTGCTTCAGCCGGCGGCTACCTCCTCGGAGCCACTGCTGCCGTTCAACGAGGCGCTTTCAGACGTTCTTTTGGGCACCTGATCCAAGCCCACCACAGGGCCTCCTGTGGATAGGAACGTGGCCCGACGCCAACGCCCTGCTCCGGGCGACCCTCCGTTCCTCTCTCTACACCCCACCCCTGAGAGCTTGGTGGTCCAAGCCTCTGCTTCCCAAAGCTCCTTCCCTACCGCTCCCCCGGATAGGGAATCCAAACGCCTGGATCAATTTGGGAAGAAGGTCTTTTCTTCCGCCAGTGCTGGCTTGCGGTCAGTCAACACCACTTGCCTCTTGGGCCGATATTCCCACTCCTTGTGGGACTCGGTGGCGCAAGTTCTGCCCCAGTGTCCTGAGGAGGTCCAGACACTGCTTTCCCGCACCACTGCGGAGGGAAGAGATGCGGCAAAGTACACCATCAGATGTGGCCTTGATACCGCCGACTCGCTAGGCAGATCGCTTGCGACGACAGTGGCGCTGCGCCGTCACGCCTGGCTGAGGACCACTGGTTTCTCGGGTGATGTCCAAAACTCTCTTATGGACATGCCCTTTGATGGAGTCGGTCTTTTTGGGACAAAGGCAGACCATGCGCTGGAGCGCTTTAAGGACTCGCGGGCTACAGCCAAGTCCCTGGGCCTTTCTGCTGTGCGCCCTCAGCAACAGTCTGCTTTTCGCCCCTTTCGTGGCCACGGAAGGGGCGCCCAGTCACGTCCGCTGCCCAGCCACCGGCCCGCGCAGCAAGCGTCTTCGCGTGGCCGAGGACGTGGCTCCCGCCGTGGCGGGTCAGGCAACCAGCGTGCGGGTCAGGCCACCAACCCCGCCCCGTCCGCGGCCTCCAAGCCCTCCTAGTCCTTCCTTTCAGGTGCACAGCACGCCAGTAGGGGGCAGGGTCCGCCATCACCTTCACCACTGGCGTGCCATCACCTCGGACAGGTGGGTCTTGGACATTGTCCGAAGGGGCTACTCCCTCCCCTTCGTGACCATCCCCCAGCCATGCCACCTCAATTCCACCGCATGTCAGGGGATCGCTTGGTGCTTCTTCAAAAGGAAGTTGCGGCCCTCTTGGCCAAGAGGGCCATCGAGCGTGTTCCGACCCCAGAAGTAGGACGTGGTTGCTACTCCCACTACTTTCTGGTGCCCAAAAAGGATAAGGAGGACATGCGTCCTATCTTGGACCTCCGGAACGTCAATCGCTTCCTCCGGAAGGAGAAGTTCAAGATGCTCACCCTGGACTTGCAGGACGCATATTTCCACATCCCCGTCCTGCCGGCCCACCGGCGTTACCTGCGGTTCACGGTAGGCCTCGAGCATTTTCAGTTCACCGTGCTCCCTTTTGGCCTTACCAGCGCCCCTCGGGTGTTCACGAAACTGATGGCGGTGGTCGCAGCCCATCTGCGCCGGGCAGGGGTTCCAGTCTTCCCCTACCTCGACGACTGGCTGCTGAAGGTGGTCTCGTCCCAGGCAGTCGTCTCCCACCTCCAGACAACGGCCGAACTCCTGCACTCGCTGGGGTTCTCCATCAACGTGCCGAAGTCGCACCTGATTCCTTCTCCACAGCTCCTTTTCATCGGAGCAGTTCTGGACACGACGCAGTTTCGGGTTTATCCTCCCGAACGGCGAGTCCGGGATATTCAGGCTATGATTCCGATCTTTCGGCCTTTATCCTGGGTTTCGGTATGGATGACCCTGAGGCTGCTGGGCCTCATGGCCTCCTGCATCCTGCTGGTCAATCATGCCAGATGGCATATGCGGGCTCTGCAGTGGGACCTGAAGTTCCAGTGGGCGCAGCACCAGGGCAACCTGTCCGATCACGTCCAGATCTCGGAGGGGACTGCAAAACAGTTGCAGTGGTGGCTCTCGAACCGGCAATGGGTCATGGGCAGATCCCTCTCCCTTCCCCAGCCAGAGCACACAGTTGTGACGGACGCGTCCCTTCTGGGATGGGGCGGTCACATGGGAGAGGCGGAGATCAGAGGCCTCTGGTCTCCGGCGGAGTCCCGGCTCCATATCAACCTTCTGGAGCTCCGGGCGATCCGACTTGCACTCAAGGCATTCCTTCCCTCTGTCAAAGGGAAGGTAGTGCAGGTGTTCACAGACAACACCACCACCATGTGGTACTGCAACAAACAAGGCGGGGTGGGGTCGTGGACCCTTTGTCAGGAGGCTCTGCGCCTCTGGACATGGCTGGAACATCAGGGCATGTTCCTGATGGTTCAACACCTGGCAGGTTCTCTGAACGCCAGGGCGGACGAACTCAGCCGCAGGTGCATGATGGATCACGAATGGCGTCTTCACTCGGAAGTGGCGCAAGGACTCTTTCTACAGTGGGGAGAGCCTTGGTTAGATCTATTCGCCACCGAAGAGAACGCGCAATGTCATCAGTTCTGCGCGTTGGAATTTCCAAGGCGGCACTCGCTCGGCGACGCTTTCGTCACGAGTGGAGTTGCGGTCTATTGTACGCCTTTCCGCCTATACCACTTCTACCCAGAGTGTTGAAGACGATTCGGCACGACCGGGCCCAAGTCATTCTTGTGGCTCCGGACTGGGCTCGAAGAGTTTGGTATCCCGAGCTACTCAATATGAGCGTAGATCCCCCGATCCGTCTGCCTCTTCGGGAGGATCTTCTGTCGCAGCAGCAGGGGACGGTCCTCCACCCGAACCTGTCCAGTCTACACCTGCTTGCGTGGAGATTGAGCGGCGGCAGTTGATTCCTTTCGACTTGCCTCCCGAAGTTTGTGATGTGATTCTGGCAGCCAGGCGTCCCTCCACTAAGGTGGTATACGCCTGCAGGTGGAACAAATTTGTGGCATGGTGCACAGCAAAGGCTGTGAATCCCCTTTCTGCCCCTCTTTCTGAGGTCCTTCTGTTCCTTCTCTCTCTGGCCCAACAGGGTTCTGACCTGGGTCCCATCAAGGGTTATCTTTGTGCTATCTCGGCCTTCCTCAGGCTCCCTGATCAGCCCTCCCTTTTCAAGTCCCCTGTTGTTCACAGGTTCTTAAAGGGCATTACTCACCTCTTCCCTCCTGTTCCGTTTGTGATGCCTCAGTGGGACTTGAACTTGGTTCTTACCTTTTAATGTGCGCTCCCTTTGAGCCTCTACATAACTGTCCTCTTCGTCTTCTGACTCTGAAGACAGCCTTTCTGGTGGCCATCACCTCCGCTCGGCGGGTGAGTGAGCTCCAGGCTCTATCTTGCAAACCTCCCTTTCTGTCTGTTCATCCAGACAAGGTTGTTCTTCGGACGCGTCCGTCCTTCTTGCCAAAGGTGGTTACTGCTTTCCACATTGGGCAGACCATCACTTTGCCCACCTTCTTTCCGCCTCCGCATCCTTCCAGAGAGGAAGAGAGGCTCCACCGTCTGGACCCAAAACGTGCGCTCTCCTTCTATATTGACCGCACAAAACACTTCCGGGTGGATGACCAGCTCTTTGTTGGCTACGTGGGCGCCAAAAAGGTCGGGCGGTGCACAAGAGGACCATCTCCCGCTGGGTTACCTTGTGCATCAAGACCTGCTATTCTTTGGCTAAGAAGGAGCCTCCTGTTGGGCTGCATGCCCATTCCACCAGGGCAACGGCTGCTACCACGGCCTTGGGCCGCGGTGTTCCGCTGCCGGTTATCTGTCAGGCAGCTACGTGGGCCTCGCTGCACACGTTTACAAAGCATTACTGCCTTGACAGTCAGGTCCGGAGGGACGGCTTCTTTGGCCGTTCTGTCCTCCAGGACTTCCTTGTCTGATCTTTGTTCGCAGACCCACCACCGGGGTTGGTATTGCTGGGGTATCTATTCTAAGGTAAGGAATCTGTCACTAACGTGTCTCTTTCAGATGCACAAGTTACTAACTTGTGTAACGATATATCTGTAAGAGACAGTAGTTAGTGACAGATTCCTTACCGCCCCACCCATCCTCCCCGTTCTGCGAACTGATTTCTAGGGTTAAGGACATCCCTTTCAGGGCCCTAGTATTTTTCAGACACCTATGTCAGCTTCTTGCATGGCTCTGCATTCCTGGCGCGGAAAGTCGTGTACAGAACTGACGTCAGCGCGCAGGGGCGGCGCCTAAGTACTGCCCGCGACGTCATCCCGGCGATCACGACGCCGACGACGGACGCGGAGCCGCACGACGCCGCCTCCCGACGCGCAAGGGTACTGCTACGCAAAAACTTTCCGGATCCAGCCTGACGCCTGGGGATATTCTAAGGTAAGGAATCTGTCACTAACTACTGTCTCTTACAGATATATCGTTACACAAGTTAGTAACTTGTGCATCTGAAAGAGACACGTTAGTGACAGATTCCTTACCTTAGAATATCCCCAGGCGTCAGGCTGGATCCGGAAAGTTTTGCGTAGCAGTACCCCTGCGCATCGGTAGGCAGCGTCGTGCGGCTCCGCGTCCGTCGTCGGCGTCGTGATCGCCGGGATGACGTCGCGGCCAGTACTTAGACGCCGCCCATGCGCTCTGGCGTCATTTTTCCGCGCCAGTAAGCGCAGATCCGGATTGAGCAGTGCCCCAGTTATTTTTTGACTGAGTATTTGTGAGACTTTTTTGTCCAAGTTTTCGAGTCGTTTCGACTCCAAGGTGTCAGTAGGAATGCCCGGCTTCAAGCCATGCGAGGTCTGTAATCGCATGATGTCGATTACGGATCCGCACCGCGAGTGTCTCTTCTGCCTGGGGCGCGGCCACGACCCCACGTCGTGCCCCGAGTGTCGGTCCCTCGCCCCGAAGGCTTTACGAGAGCGGTCTCGAAAGCTTCTCGAGGCCCGGCACTCGGATCCGCGCCGGTCGAGGGGCCGGTCGCGGAGCCGTCGTCATTCATCGGGGTAGAAGTCTTCGTCTTCTGGTAAGGCGAAGCACAAGAGGTCTAAGAAGCGTTGCTCTAAGACCTCCCCTCGCCGGTCTCACGACTCGGCTGAGGGTCCTGTTGGTACCGCCCCCGCGGCTCCGGGAGTACCCGTTGAGCCGGCGACGGCCTACCCGCCTGTTCGGGGTCCGACGTCGACTCCGGCCGACATTCAGAACTTCTTGTCGGCCATGGCTCGCATCTTCGGGCCTAAGGGTTACCCCGGTGCGCCTTCGGGCCCCTCGGGCCCCAGTGGAGGTCCTCCTTCGGCACCACCGGCGGCTCCGGCCCCTGTGTCTCCGGCGGCTTCGGCCCCAGCGCCGCAGGACACCCTCGGATCCAGGCCTGGATCCCGGTCGACGCCGGTTGACCTGCCAACACCTCCACCGGCGCCGACCTCCCCGGTACCACTCCCGGCGCCGTCCGAGGTCCCGGACGACGCCGTCCCCAGGTTCTCCCCGGCACCGGACACGGAGCCGGATCGACGTCGGCCGACGCCGATTCCGACGCCGATGGGACTTTTCTTCCCTCATGTCCGCCCTCCTTACTTTTCACCTGTTTTGGAGGACGGGGAGGACTGGGAGGGGTCGGAAGACCCTCTCACAGCCCAATGTGAGCCTTATCAGGACTGGGCAGAGGAACTGGGTGATGCCAGTGGCCTGGACACCTCTCCAGACCTTGGCATGCTGTCTCCTCCTTCCGTGGCTACGGAGAAGGGAGCAAGTTATGCAACGGTGTTGCGTAGGACGGCCGCGGCCTTGCGCCTCGAGCTCCCTACTGTGGCTGTCAGGACTAACCTCCTGACGGAAAGTGCTTCAGCCGGCGGCTACCTCCTCGGAGCCACTGCTGCCGTTCAACGACGCACTTTCTGACGTTCTTTTGCGCACCTGGTCCAGGCCCACCACAGGGGCTCCTGTGGACAGAAACGTGGCCCGACGCCATCGTCCGGCCCCGGGCGACCCCTTGTTCCTCTCCCAACACCCCACCCCGAGAGCTTGGTTGTCCAAGCCTCTACTTCTCAAAGCGCCTTCCCTACGGCTCCGCCGGACAGGGAATCCAAAAAACTGGACCAATTTGGGAAGAAGGTTTTTTCTTCCTCCAGTGCTGGCTTGCGGTCCGTGAACACCGCTTGCCTTTTGGGCCGTTATTCCCACTCTCTGTGGGATTCGGTGGCGCAAGTGCTGCCTAAGTGTCCTGAGGAGGTCCAGACACTACTCACCCGTGTTATTGCAGACGGGAGAGACGCGGCGAAGTTCCCAATACGATGTGGCCTTGACACCGCTGACTCGCTGGGCAGATCGCTTGCTCCGACAGTGGCGCTTCGCCGTCACGCCTGGCTGAGGACCACTGGTTTCTCGGGCGATGTCCAAAACACCCTTATGGACATGCCCTTCGATGGCATCCGCCTTTTTGGCAATAAGGCAGACAGCGCGCTGGAGCGCTTTAAGGACTCGCGGGCTACGGCCAAGTCCTTGGGCCTCGCGCCCTCCGTAGCAGTCTGCTTTTCGCTCCTTTCGTGGCCACGGAAGGGGCGCCCAGTCACGTCCATTGCCCAGCCACCGGCCCGCGCAGCAAGCGCCTTCGCGTGGCCGAGGACGTGGCTCCCGCCGAGGCGGGTCGGGTAACAAGCGTGCGGGTCAAGCCACCACCTCCACCCCGTCCGCGGCCTCCAAGCCCTCCTAGTCCATCCTTTTAGGTCCACAGCACGCCAGTAGGGGGCAGGGTCCGCCATCACCTTCACCACTGGCGTGCCATCACATCGGACAAGTGGTTCTTGGACATTGTCCGAAGGGGCTACTCCCTCCCCTTCGAGACTACCCCCCCAGCCATGCCACCTCAATGCCACCGCATGTCGGGGGATCATTTGGTGCTTCTGCAGAAGGAAGTCACGGCCCTCTTGGCCAAGAGGGCCCTCGAGCATGTTCCGACCCCAGAAGTAGGACGTGGTTGCTACTCCCACTACTTTCTGGTGCCCAAGTAGGACAAGAAGGACATGCGTCCTATCTTGGACCTCCGGAACGTCAATCGCTTCCTCCGGAAGGAGAAGTTCAAGATGCTCACCCTAGCTCAGGTCTTGACTGCCCTCGACCCTGGAGACTGGTTGGTAGCGTTGGACTTACAGGACGCTTATTTCCACATCCCCGTCCTGCCGGCCCACCGGCGTTACCTGCGGTTCACGGTAGGCCTCGAGCATTTTCAGTTCACCGTGCTCCCCTTTGGCCTTACAAGTGCCCCTCGGGTGTTCACGAAAGTGATGGCGGTGGTCGCAGCTCATCTGCGCCGGGCAGGGGTTCCAGTCTTCCCTACCTTGACGACTGGCTGCTGAAGGCGGGCTCGTCCCAGGCAGTCGTCTCCCACCTCCAGACTACGGCCGAACTCCTGCACTCGCTGGGGTTCTCCATCAATGTGCCGAAGTCGCATCTGATTCCTTCTCCACAGCTCCTTTTCATCGGGGCAGTTCTGGACACGACGCAGTTTCGGGCCTATCCTCCCGAACGGCGAGTCCGGGATATTCAGGCTATGATTCCGATCTTTCAGCCTCTATCCTGGGTTTCGGTAAGGATGACCCTGAGGCTGCTGGGCCTCATGGCCTCCTGCATCCTGCTGGTCGATCATGCCAGATGGCATATGCGAGCTCTGCAGTGGGACCTGAAGTTCCAGTGGGCGCAGCACCAGGGCAACCTGTCCGACCACGTCCAGATCTCGGAGGGGACTGCAAAACAGTTGCAGTGGTGGCTCTCGAACCGGCAATGGGTCATGGGCAGATCCCTCTCCCTTCCCCAGCCAGAGCACACAGTTGTGACGGACGCATCCCTTCTGGGATGGGGCGGTCACATGGGAGAGGCGGAGATCAGAGGCCTCTGGTCTCCGGCGGAGTCCCGGCTCCATATCAACCTTCTGGAGCTCCGGGCGATCCGACTTGCACTCAAGGCATTCCTTCCCTCTGTCAAAGGGACGATAGTGCAGGTGTTCACAGACAACACCACCGCCATGTGGTATTGCAACAAACAGGGCGGGGTGGGGTCGTGGACCCTATGTCACGAGGCTCTGCGCCTCTCGACATGGCTGGAACATCAGGGCATATTCCTGAAGGTTCAACACCTGGCAGGTTCCCTGAACGCCAGGGCGGACGAACTCAGCCGTAGGTGCATGATAGATCACGAATGGCGTCTTCACTCGGAGGTGGCGCAAGGTCTCTTTCAGCAGTGGGGAGAGCCTTGGTTAGATCTGTTCGCCACCGAAGAGAACGCGCAATGTCAGCAGTTCTGCGCGTTGGAATTTCCAAGGCGGCACTCACTCGGAGTTGCGGTCTGTTGTACGCCTTTCCGCCTATACCACTTCTACCCAGAGTGTTGAAGAAGATTCGGCGCGACCGGGCCCAAGTCATCCTTGTGGCTCCGGACTGGGCTCGAAGAGTTTGGTATCCCGAGCTACTCAGTATGAGCGTCGATCCCCCGATCCATCTGCCTCTTCGGGAGGATCTTCTGTCGCAGCAGCAGGGGACGGTCCTCCACCCGAACCTGTCCAGTCTCCACCTGCTTGCGTGGAGATTGAGCGGCGGCAGTTGATTCCTTTCGACTTGCCTCCCGAAGTTTGTGATGTGATTCTGGCAGCCAGGCGTCCCTCCACTAAGGTGGTATACGCCTGCAGGTGGAACAAGTTTGTGGCATGGTGCACAGCAAAGGCTGTGAATCCCCTCTCTGCCCCTCTTTCTGAGGTTCTTCTGTTCCTTCTTTCTCTGGCCCAACAGGGTTCTGCCCTGGGTACCATCAAGGGCTATCTTTGTGCAATCTCGGCCTTCCTCCGGCTTCCTGATCAGCCCTCCCTTTTCAAGTCCCCTGTTGTTAACAGGTTTATCTGAAAGAGACACGTTAGTGACAGATTCCTTACCTTAGAATATCCCCAGGCGTCAGGCTGGATCCAAAAAGTTTTTGCGTAGCAGTACCCTTGCACGTCGGTAGGCGGCGTCGTGCAGCTCCGCGTCCGGCGTCGTGATCGCCGGGATGACGTCGCGGGCAGTACTTAGACGCCGCCCCTGCGCGCTGACGTCAGTTCTTCTTTTTCCGCACCAGCAAGCGCAGATCCGGGAAGAGCAGTGCCCTAGTCATTTTTTGACTAATTTTTTTGGTGAATTTTTTCACTGTTTCTTTTCGTATCGACTCCAAGGTGTCGTTAGGGATGCCCGGCTTTAAGCGTTGCGACACCTGTGCTCGGATGATGTCCATCACAGACCCGCATCTGGAGTGTCTCTTCTGTCTCGGGCGAGACCACGACACGAAGTCGTGTTCCGACTGCGGTCCCTAAACCCGAAAGCTTTGCGAGAGCGGTCTCGAAAGCTCCTCGAGGCCCGGCAGTCGGCTCCGCGCCACACCAAGCCCCGGTCGCGTGAGAGGTCGAGGGGTCGGTCGCGGAGTCCTCGCCGGTCGTCGGAATCCAAGTCTTCGTCGTCCGGTAAGTCTAAACACAAGAAGTCCAAGAAGCATCGTCGCTCTAGGACTTCGCCTCGCCGGTCTCGCGACTCGGCTGAGGCCCCTCCCGGCACCGTCCCCGCGGCCCCGGACATGCCTGTGGAGTCGCCCCCGCAATACCCGTCCTTCCCGGGTTCGGGGCCGGATCCTGCCCAAATACAGGAATTCCTGTCGGCCATGGCCCGCCTCTTCGGGCCTCAAGGTCCCTCCGGTGCGCCTTCGGGCCCCGCGGGCCCTGATGGGGTTGCCCCGGCGTCGCCGACGACTCCGGTCCCGGCGTCGCTCGTGCCTCCAGCCTCGATCCCGGCCTCGATCCCGGCTCCGGTGGTACCGCAACCCCCATCGACGCCGGTCGACCTGACCACGCCTCCGCCGACGCCGATGTCTCCGGTGCCGTTCCTGACGCCGCCCGGGGCTCCGGGCGGCGTCGTCCCCCAGTACTCTCCGGCTCCGGACATGGAGCCGGACCGACGTCGCTCGACGCCGGTTCCGGCGCCGATGAGACCTTGGGTCCCAAATGTCCCTCCTCCTCCTTATTTTGAACCGGAGGAGGACCAGGAGGACTGGGAGGGGTCTGAGGACCCTCTGGCACAACAGTGTCAGTATGATGAGGACTGGGCAGAGGAACTAGGGGATGCCAGTGGTCTAGATACTTCCCCTGACACTGGCATGCTGTCTCCTCCCGTGGCTACGGAGGAGGGAGCCAATTTTGCAACGGTGTTGCGTAGGGCAGCTGGAGCCTTACATCTCCGACTCCCTACTGTGGCGGTCAAGACTAATCTCTTGACAGAAGTGCTTCAGCCGGCAGCCTCCTCCTTGGAGACTGTGCTGCCGTTTAACGATGCACTCACTGACGTTCTTTTGGGCGCCTGGTCCAAGCCCAACACAGGGGCTCCTGTGGATAGGAACGTGTCCCGACGCCATCGCCCAGCTCCGGGCGACCCCTTGTTTCTCTCTGTCCACCCCACTCCTGAGAGCTTGGTTGTCCAAGCCTCGGCTTCCCAAACCGCCTTCCCTACCGCCCCTCCGGATAGGGAATCCAAACGCCTGGATCAATTTGGGAAGAAGGGGTTTTTCTTCCTCCAGTGCTGGCTTGCGGTCCATCAACACCGCTTGTCTTTTGGACCGATATACCCACTCCCTGTGGGATTCGGTGGCGACTGTTTTGCCCCAGTGTTCTGAGGAGGTCCAGACACTGCTTACCCGCGCCATTGCGGAAGGTAGGGATGCGGCCAAATACACCATACGTTGTGGCCTTGATACCGCCGACTCGCTGGGCAGATCTATTGCAACGACGGTGGCGCTACGTCGCCACGCCTGGCTGAGAACCACTGGTTTTTCGGGTGATGTCCAGAATACACTCATGGACATGCCCTTTGATGGAGTCGGTCTTTTTGGTTCAAAGGCAGACCATGCGCTGGAGCGGTTTAAGGACTCACGGGCTACTGCCAAGTCCCTGGGCCTTTCTACTGCACGCCCTCCGCTAACACCTGCTTTTCGCCCCTATCGTGGCAACGGAAGGGGCGCCCAGTCACGTCAGCAGCCCAGCCACCGGCCCGCGCAGCAGGCGTCTTCGCGTGGCCGAGGACGTGGATACCGCCGTGGCGGTTCGGGCAACCAGCGTGCGGGTCAGGCCACACACCCCGCCCCGTCCGCGGCCTCCAAGCCCTCCTAGTCCCTCCTTTCAGGTGCACAGCACGCCAGTTGGGGGCAGGGTCCGCCATCACCTTCACCACTGGCGTGCCATCACCTCGGACAAGTGGGTCTTGGACATTGTCCGAATGGGCTACTCCCTCCCCTTTGAGACCACCCCCCCAGCCATGCCACCTCAATTCCACCGCATGTCAGGGGGTCACTTGGTGCTTCTGCAGAAGGAAGTCACGGCCCTCTTGGCCAGGAGGGTCATCGAGCGTGTTCCGACCCCAGAAGTAGGGCGTGGTTGCTACGCCCACTACTTTCTGGTGCCCAAAAAGGACAAGGAGGACATGCGTCCTATCTTGGACCTCCGGAACGTCAATCGCTTCCTCCGGAAGGAGAAGTTCAAGATGCTCACCCTAGCTCAGGTCTTGACTGCCCTCGACCCTGGAGACTGGTTGGTAGCGTTGGACTTGCAGGACGCCTATTTCCACATCCCCGTCCTGCCGGCCCACCGGCGTTACCTTCGGTTCACGGTAGGCCTCGAGCATTTTCAGTTCACCGTGCTCCCCTTTGGCCTTACCAGTGCCCCTCGCGTGTTCACGAAAGTGATGGCGGTGGTCGCAGCTCATCTGCGCCGGGCAGGGGTTTCAGTCTTCCCCTACCTCGACGACTGGCTGCTGAAGGCGGGCTCATCCCAGGCAGTCGTCTCCCACCTCCAGACTACGGCCGAACTCCTGCACTCGCTGGGGTTCTCCATCAATGTGCCGAAGTCGCATCTGATTCCTTCTCCACAGCTCCTTTTCATCGGAGCAGTTCTGGACACGACGCAGTTTCTGGCCTATCCTCCCGAACGGCGAGTCCGGGATATTCAGGCTATGATTCCGATCTTTCAGCCTTTATCCTGGGTTTCGGCACGGATGACCCTGAGGCTGCTGGGCCTCATGGCCTCCTGCATCCTGCTAGTCGATCATGCCAGATGTCATATGCGGGCTCTGCAGTGGGACCTGAAGTTCCAGTGGGCGCAGCACCAGGGCAACCTGTCCGATCACGTCCAGATCTCGGAGGGGACTGCAAAACAGTTGCAGTGGTGGCTCTCGAACCGGCAATGGGTCATGGGCAGATCCCTCTCCCTTCCCCAGCCAGAGCACACAGTTGTGACGGACGCGTCCCTTCTGGGATGGGGCGGTCACATGGGACTGGCGGAGATCAGAGGCCTCTGGTCTCCGGCGGAGTCCCGGCTCCATATCAACCTTCTGGAGCTCCGGGCGATCCGACTTGCACTCAAGGCATTCCTTCCCTCTGTCAAAGGGAAGGTAGTGCAGGTGTTCACAGACAACACCACCGCCATGTGGTACTGCAACAAACAGGGCGGGGTGGGGTCGTGGACCCTTTGTCAGGAGGCTCTGCGCCTCTGGACTTGGCTGGTACATCAGGATATGTTCCTGATGGTTCAACACCTGGCAGGTTCCCTGAACGCCAGGGCGGACGAACTCAGCCGCAGGTGCATGATGGATCACGAATGGCGTCTTCACTCGGAAGTGGCGCAAGGACTCTTTCAACAATGGGGAGAGCCTTGGTTAGATCTATTCGCCACCGAAGAGAACGCGCAATGTCATCAGTTCTGCGCGTTGGAATTTCCAAGGCGGCACTCGCTTGGCGACACTTTTCGTCGCGAGTGGAGTTGCGGTCTGTTGTACGCCTTTCCACCTATACCACTTCTACCCAGAGTGTTGAAGAAGATTCGGCACGACCGGGCCCAAGTCATCCTTGTGGCTCCGGACTGGGCTCGAAGAGTTTGGTATCCCGAGCTACTCAGTATGAGCGTAGATCCCCCGATCCGTCTGCCTCTTCGGGAGGATCTTCTGTCGCAGCAGCAGGGGACGGTCCTCCACCCGAACCTGTCCAGTCTACACCTGCTTGCGTGGAGATTGAGCGGCAACAGTTCATTCCTTTCGACTTGCCTCCCGAAGTTTGTGATGTGATTCTGGCAGCCAGGCGTCCCTCCACTAAGGTGGTATACGCCTGCAGGTGGAACAAATTTGTGGCATGGTGCACAGCAAAGGCTGTGAATCCCCTTTCTGCCCCTCTTTCTGAGGTCCTTCTGTTCCTTCTTTCTCTGGCCCAACAGGGTTCTGCCCTGGGTACCATCAAGGGTTATCTTTGTGCTATCTCGGCCTTCCTCAGGCTCCCTGATCAGCCCTCCCTTTTCAAGTCCCCTGTTGTTAACAGGTTCTTGAAAGGCATTACACACCTCTTCCCTCCTGTTCCGTTTGTGATGCCTCAGTGGGACTTGAACTTGGTTCTTACCTTTTAATGTGCGCTCCCTTTGAGCCTCTACATAACTGTCCTCTTCGTCTTCTAACTCTGAAGACAGCCTTTCTGGTGGCCATCACCTCCGCTCGGCGGGTGAGTGAGCTCCAGGCTCTATCATGCAAACCTCCCTTTCTGTCTGTCCATCCAGACAAGGTTGTTCTTCGGACGCGTCCGTCCTTCTTGCCAAAGGTGGTTACTGCCTTCCACATTGGGCAGACCATCACTTTGCCTACCTTCTTTCCGCCTCCGCATCCTTCCAGAGAGGAAGAGAGGCTCCACCGTCTGGACCCAAAACGTGCGCTCTCCTTCTATATCGACCGCACAAAACACTTCCGGGTGGCTGACCAGCTCTTTGTTGGCTACGTGGGCGCCAAAAAAGGTCGGGCGGTGCACAAGAGAACCATCTCCCGCTGGGTAACCTTGTGCATCAAAGCCTGCTATTCTTTGGCTAAGAAGGAGCCTCCTGTTGGGCTGCGTGCCCATTCCACCAGGGCAACGGCTGCTACCACGGCTTTGGGCCGCGGTGTTCCGCTGCCGGTTATCTGTCAAGCAGCTACGTGGGCCTCGCTGTACACGTTTACAAAGCATTACTGCCTTGACAGTCAGGTCCGGAGGGACGGCTTCTTTGGCCATTCTGTCCTCCAGGACTTCCTTGTCTGATCTTTGTTCGCAGACCCACCACCGGGGTTGGTATTGCTGGGGTATCTATTCTAAGGTAAGGAATCTGTCACTAACGTGTCTCTTTCAGATGCACAAGTTACTAACTTGTGTAACGATATATCTGTAAGAGACAGTAGTTAGTGACAGATTCCTACCGCCCACCCATCCTCCCCGTTCTGCGAACTGATTTCTAGGGTTAAGGACATCCCTTACAGGGCCCTAGTATTTTTCAGACACCTATGTCAGCTTCTTGATGGCTCTGCGTTCCTGGCGCGGAAAGTCATGTACAGAACTGACGTCAGCGCGAGGGCGGCGTCTGAGTACTGCCCGCGACGTCATCCCGGCGATCACGATGACGGACGCGGAGCCGCACGACGCCGCTTACCGATGCGCAAGGGTACTGCTACGCAGAGCTTTCCGGATCCAGCCTGACGCCTGGGGATATTCTAAGGTAGGAATCTGTCACTAACTACTGTCTCTTACAGATATATCGTTACACAAGTTAGTAACTTGTGCATCTGAAAGAGACACGTTAGTGACAGATTCCTTACCTTAGAATATCCCCAGGCGTCAGGCTGGATCCGGAAAGTTTTGCGTAGCAGTACCCCTGCGCATCGGTAGGCAGCGTCGTGCGGCTCCGCGTCCGTCGTCGGCGTCGTGATCGCCGGGATGACGTCGCGGCCAGTACTTAGACGCCGCCCATGCGCGCTGACGTCAGTTCTTCATTTTTCCGCGCCAGCAAGCGCAGATCCGGGAAGAGCAGTGCCCTGGTCAATTTTTGACCATACTTTTTGGTGATTTTTTCACTGTTTTTTCCGACTTTAAGGTGTCGTAGGGATGCCCGGCTTCAAGCGATGCGGCGCCTGTGCGCGGATGATGTCCGTCACCGACCCGCATTGGGAGTGTCTCTTCTGCCTCGGCCGAGGCCACGACACCGAGTCTTGTCCCGAATGCCAGGCCCTCAACCCGAAAGCTTTGCGAGAGCGGTCTCGAAAGCTCCTCGAGGCCCGGCATTCGGCTCCACGGAGGCCCCGGTCGCGTGAGAGGTCCAGGGGTCGCTCGCGGAGTGCACACCGGTCGTCGGCGTCGAAGTCTTCTTCGTCCGGTAAGTCTAAGCACAAGAAGTCCAAGAAGCATCGTCGCTCTCGGACTCCGCCTCGCCGGTCTCGCGACTCGGCTGAGGCCCCTCCCGGCACCGTCCCCGTCCCCGCGGCCCCGGACTTGCCTGTGGAGTCGCCCCCGACATACCCGCCCTTCCCGGGTTCGGGGGCGGATCCGGCCAAGGTACAGGAGTTCCTGTCGGCCATGGCCCGCCTCTTCGGGCCTTCAGGCCCCTCCGGTGCGCCTTCGGGCCCCGCGGGCCCTGATGGGGTTGCTCCGGCGCCGCCGGCGGCTCCGGCCCCGGCGTCGCCCGTGCCTCCAGCCTCGATCCCGGCTCCGGCTTCGGCCCCGGCCTCGATCCCGGCTCCACAACCCCCATCGACGCCGGTCGACCTCACGACACCTCCGCCGGCGCCGATGTCTCCGGTGCCGTTCTCGACGCCGCCCTGGGCTCCGGGCGGCGTCGTCCCCCAGTTCCTTCCGGCTCCGGACATGGACCCGGAGCGACGTCGCTCGACGCCGGCTCCGGCGCCAATGGGACCTTGGGTCCCAAATGTCCCTCCTCCTCCTTATTTTGAACCAGAGGAGGACCAGGAGGACTGGGAGGGGTCTGATGACCCTCTGACGCGCAACTGTCAGTATGATGAGGACTGGACAGAGAGTCTAGGGGAGGCCAGTGGTCTGGATACTTCCCCTGACACTGGCATGCTGTCTCCTCCCGTGGCTACGGAGGAGGGGGCCAATTTTGGTACGGTGTTGCGTAGGGCTGCTGGGGCCTTACGTCTCCAGCTCCCTACTTTGACGGTCAAGCCTAACATCTTGACAGAGGTGCTTCAGCCGGCAGCCTCCTCTGCGGAGACTGTGCTGCTGTTTAACGACGCCCTCACTGACGTTCTTTGGGCGCCTGGTCCAAGCCCAACACAGGGGCTCCTGTGGATCGGAACGTGTCACGACGCCATCGCCCCGCTCCGGGCGACCCCTGTTTCTTTCTGTCCACCCCACTCCTGAGAGCTTGGTTGTCCAAGCCTCCGCTTCCCAAACCGCCTTCCCTACCGCTCCTCCGGATAGGGAATCCAAACGCCTGGATCAGTTTGGGAAGAAAGGTTTTTCTTCCTCCAGTGCTGGCTTGCGGTCCGTTAACACCGCTTGTCTTTTGGGCCGATATACCCACTCCCTGTGGGATTCGGTGGCGGATGTTTTGCCCCAGTGCCCTGATGAGGTCCAGGCACTGCTTTCCCGCGCCATTGCGGAAGGAAGGGATGCGGCCAAATACACTATCCGTTGTGGCCTTGACACCGCCGACTCATTGGGCAGGTCGATTGCAACGACGGTGGCGCTCCGACGCCACGCCTGGCTGAGAACCACTGGTTTTTCAGGGGATGTCCAGAATACTCTCATGGACATGCCCTTTGATGGAGTCGGTCTTTTGGGTCCAAAGCAGACCATGCGTTGGAGCGCTTTAAGGACTCACGGGCTACTGCCAAGTCCCTGGGCCTTTCTGCTACACGCCCTCCGCTGCCTTCTGCTTTTCGCCCCTATCGTGGCCACGGTAGGGGCGCCCTTCACGTCAGCAGCCCAGCCACCGGCCCGCGCAGCAGGCGTCTTCGCGTGGCCGAGGACGTGGATTCCGCCGTGGCGGATCGGGCAACCAGCGTGCGGGTCAGGCCACCACCTCCAACCCGTCCGCAGCCTCCAAGCCCTCCTAGTCCCTCCTTTCAGGTGCACGGCACGCCAGTAGGGGCAGGGTCCGCCATCACCTTCCCCACTGGCGCACCATCACCTCGGACAGGTGGGTCTTGGACATTGTCCGAAGGGGCTACTCCCTCCCCTTCGAGACCACCCCCCAGCCATGCCACCTCAATTCCACCGCATGTCAGGGGATCACTTGGTGCTTCTACAGAAGGAAGTCACGGCCCTCTTGACCAAGAGGGCCATCGAGCATGTTCCGACCCCAGAAGTAGGGCGTGGTTGCTACTCCCACTACTTTCTGGTGCCCAAAAAGGACAAGGAGGACATGCGTCCTATCTTGGACCTCCGGAACGTCAATCGCTTCCTCCGGAAGGAGAAGTTCAAGATGCTCACCCTAGCTCAGGTCTTGACTGCCCTCGACCCTGGAGACTGGTTGGTAGCGTTGGACTTGCAGGACGCGTATTTCCACATCCCCGTCCTGCCGGCCCACCGGCGTTACCTTCGGTTCACGGTAGGCCCCGAGCATTTTCAGTTCACCGTGCTCCCCTTTGGCCTTACAAGTGCCCCTCGGGTGTTCACGAAAGTGATGGCGGTGGTCGCAGCTCATCTGCGCCGGGCAGGGGTTTCAGTCTTCCCTACCTCGACGACTGGCTGCTGAAGGCGGGCTCGTCCCAGGCAGTCGTCTCCCACCTCCAGACTACGGCCGAACTCCTGCACTCGCTGGGGTTCTCCATCAATGTGCCGAAGTCGCATCTGATTCCTTCTCCACAGCTCCTTTTCATCGGAGCAGTTCTGGACACGACGCAGTTTCGGGCCTATCCTCCCGAACGGCGAGTCCGGGATATTCAGGCTATGATTCCGATCTTTCGGCCTTTATCCTGGGTTTCGGTACGGATGACCCTGAGGCTGCTGGGCCTCATGGCCTCCTGCATCCTGCTGGTCAATCATGCCAGATGGCATATGCGGGCTCTGCAGTGGGACCTGAAGTTCCAGTTGGGCGCAGCACCAGGGCAACCTGTCCGATCACGTCCAGATCTCGGAGGGGACTGCAAAACAGTTGCAGTGGTGGCTCTCGAACCGGCAATGGGTCATGGGCAGATCCCTCTCCCTTCCCCAGCCAGAGCATACAGTTGTGACGGACGCGTCCCTTCTGGGATGGGGCGGTCACATGGGAGAGGCGGAGATCAGAGGCCTCTGGTCTCCGGGCGGAGTCCCGGCTCCATATCAACCTTCTGGAGCTCCGGGCGATCCGGCTTGCACTCAAGGCATTCCTTCCCTCTGTCAAAGGGAAGGTAGTGCAGGTGTTCACAGACAACACCACCGCCATGTGGTACTGCAACAAACAGGGCGGGGTGGGGTCTTGGACCCTTTGTCAGGAGGCTCTGCGCCTCTGAACATGGCTGGAACATCAGGGCATGTTCCTGATGGTTCAACACCTGGGAGGTTCTCTGAACGCCAGGGCGGACGAACCTCAGCCGCAGGTGCATGATGGATCACGAATGGCGTCTTCACTCGGAAGTGGCGCAAGGTCTCTTTCTGCAGTGGGGAGAGCCTTGGTTAGATCTATTCGCCACCGAAGAGAACGCGCAATGTCATCAGTTCTGCGCGTTGGAATTTCCAAGGCGGCATCTCGCTCGGCGACGCTTTCGTCGCGAGTGGAGTTGCGGTCTGTTGTACGCCTTTCCGCCTATACCACTTCTACCCAGAGTGTTGAAGAAGATTCGGCACGACCGGGCCCAAGTCATTCTTGTGGCTCCGGACTGGGCTCGAAGAGTTTGGTATCCCGAGCTACTCAGTATGAGCATAGATCCCCCGATCCGTCTGCCTCTTCGGGAGGATCTTCTGTCGCAGCAGCAGGGGACGGTCCTCCACCCGAACCTGTCCAGTCTACACCTGCTTGCGTGGAGATTGAGCGGCGGCAGTTGATTCCTTTCGACTTGCCTCCCGAAGTTTGTGATGTGATTCTGGCAGCCAGGCGTCCCTCCACTAAGGTGGTATACGCCTGCAGGTGGAACAAATTTGTGGCATGGTGCACAGCAAAGGCTGTGAATCCCCTTTCTGCCCCTCTTTCTGAGGTCCTTCTGTTCCTTCTCTCTCTGGCACAACAGGGTTCTGCCCTGGGTACCATCAAGGGTTATCTTTGTGCTATCTCGGCCTTCCTCAGGCTCCCTGATCAGCCCTCCCTTTTCAAGTCCCCTGTTGTTAACAGGTTCTTAAAAGGCATTACTCACCTCTTCCCTCCTGTTCCGTTTGTAATGCCTCAATGGGACTTGAACTTGGTTCTTACCTTTTTAATGTGCGCTCCCTTTGAGCCTCTGCATAACTGTCCTCTTCGTCTTCTGACTCTGAAGACTGCCTTTCTGGTGGCCATCACCTCCGCTCGGCGGGTGAGTGAGCTCCAGGCTCTATCTTGCAAACCTCCCTTTCTGTCTGTTCATCCAGACAAGGTTGTTCTTCGGACGCGTCCGTCCTTCTTGCCGAAGGTGGTTACTGCTTTCCACATTGGGCAGACCATCACCTTGCCCACCTTCTTTCCGCCTCCGCATCCTTCCAGAGAGGAAGAGAGGCTCCACCGTCTGGACCCAAAACGTGCGCTCTCCTTCTATATCGACCGCACAAAACACTTCCGGGTGGATGACCAGCTCTTTGTTGGCTACGTGGGCGCCAAAAAGGTCGGGCGGTGCACAAGAGGACCGTCTCCCGCTGGGTTACCTTGTGCATCAAGACCTGCTATTCTTTGGCCAAGAAGGAGCCTCCTGTTGGGCTGCGTGCCCATTCCACCAGGGCAACGGCTGCTACCACGGCCTTGGGCCGCGGTGTTCCGCTGCTGGTTATCTGTCAGGCAGCTACGTGGGCCTCGCTGCACACGTTTACTAAGCATTACTGCCTTGACAGTCAGGTCCGGAGGGACGGCTTCTTTGGCCGTTCTGTCCTCCAGGACTTCCTTGTCTGATCTTTGTTCGCAGACCCACCACCGGGGTTGGTATTGCTGGGGTATCTATTCTAAGGTAAGGAATCTATCACTAACGTGTCTCTTTCAGATGCACAAGTTACTAACTTGTGTAACGATATATCTGTAAGAGACAGTAGTTAGTGATAGATTCCTTACCGCCCCACCCATCCTCCCCGTTCTGCGAACTGATTTCTAGGGTTAAGGACATCCCTTTCAGGGCCCTAGTATTTTTCAGACACCTGTGTCAGCTTCTTGCATGGCTCTGCGTTCCTGGCGCGGAAAGTCGTGTACAGAACTGACGTCAGCGCGCAGGGGCGGCGCCTAAGTACTGCCCGCGACGTCATCCCGGCGATCACGCCGCCGACGACGGACGCGGAGCCGCACGACGCCGCCTACCGACGCGCAAGGGTACTGCTACGCAAAACTTTCCGGATCCAGCCTGACGCCTGGGGATATTCTAAGGTAAGGAATCTATCACTAACTACTGTCTCTTACAGATATATCGTTACACAAGTTAGTAACTTGTGCCTTAAAGGCATTACACACCTCTTCCCTCCTGTTCCGTTTGTAATGCCTCAGTGGGACTTGAACTTGGTTCTTACCCTTTTAATGTGCGCTCCCTTTGAGCCTCTACATAACTGTCCTCTTCGTCTTCTCACTCTGAAGACAGCCTTTCTGGTGGCCATCACCTCCGCTCGGCGGGTCAGTGAGCTCCAGGCTCTTTCTTGCAAGCCCCCCTTTCTGTCTGTCCATCCAGACAAGGTTGTTCTTAGGACGCGTCCGTCCTTCTTGCCAAAGGTGGTTACTGCTTTTCACATTGGGCAGACCATCACTTTGCCCACCTTCTTTCCGCCTCCTTCTAGAGAGGAAGAGAGGCTCCACCGTCTGGACCCAAAACGTGCGATTTCATTTTATCTAAACCGCACACAGCAGTTCCGGGTGGACGACCAGCTCTTTGTTGGCTACGTGGGTGCCAAAAAAGGTCGGGCGGTACACAAGCGGACCATCTCCCGCTGGGTCGTCTTGTGTATCAAGGCCTGCTATTCTTTGGCTAAGAAGGAGCCCCCTGTTGGGCTACGTGCCCATTCCACCAGGGCGACAGCCACCACCATGGCTTTGGGACGTGGTGTCCCATTGCAGGACATTTGTCAGGCAGCTACGTGGGCCTCGCTGCACACGTTTACCAAGCATTACTGCCTTGACAGCCAAGTCCGGAGAGACGGCATCTTTGGCCGTTCTGTCCTCCGAGAATTCCTCGTCTGATCTTTGTTCGCAGACCCACCACCGGGGTTGGTATTGCTGGGGTATCTATTCTAAGGTAAGGAATCTGTCACTAACTTTTCTCTTTCAGATGCACAAGTTACTAACTTGTGTAACGATATATCTGTAAGAGACAGTAGTTAGTGACAGATTCCTTACCGCCCCACCCATCCTCCCCGTTCTGCGAACTGATTTCTAGGGTTAAGGACATCCCTTTCAGGGCCCTAGTTTTCAGACACCAGTGTCAGTTTCTTGCATGGCTCTGCGTTTCTGGCGCGTAAAGTCGTGTACAGAACTGACGCCAGCGCGCATGGGCGGCGTCTAAGTACTGGCCGCGACGTCATCCCGGCGATGACGACGCCGACGACGGACGCGGAGCCGCACGACGCCGCCTACCGACGCGCAGGGGTACTGCTACGCAAAACTTTCCGGATCCAGCCTGACGCCTGGGGATATTCTAATGTAAGGAATCTGTCATTAACTACTGTCTCTTACAGATATATCGTTACACAAGTTAGTAACTTGTGCGTCGCAACACACCTGCCTACACCACACTCACAAAACAGTTCAACTACTTCACGACTTGGGATTCACTGTCAACCTCACCAAGTCTCATCTGCATCCCTCCAACACGCAAGCGTATCTAGGAGCTACAATAGACACCCGCAAAGCTCTAGCATACCCCAACCTAGTCAGAATACGCAACATGCAAACACTAATATCACTATTTCAACCGCAACACTCACTACCAGCCCGAGTGTTTATGCAGTTGATCGGAATGATGGCGTCTTGCATTCTAATTGTTCCTTACGCAAGACTCCAAATGTGTCCCCTACAGGAATGCTTAGCACGTCAGTGGAACCAGGCTCAAGGTCACTTAAACGATCTGGTGTTGGTGGATGGCCGCACTCATCGCTCTCTGCAGTGGTGGAATACACAAAACCTTTCCAAGGGGCGCCCATTCATCGATCCGGTTCCACAGATAGTACTAACAGCAGACGCATCCCTCACTGGTTGGGGAGCTCATCTTCAAACACATACCATTCAGGGCTTGTGGACTCTACAACAAGAACAGCTCCACATAAACCATCTGGAGCTGCTTGCAATTTTTCTAGCACTAAAAGCTTTTCAAACACATCTACTAGGCAAAGCTGTCCTAGTTCGTACAGACAACATGACAGCAATGTACTACATACAAAAGCAGGGAGGGACACACTCTACAACTTTCACACCTAGCTCAAAGCATTTGGAGGTGGGCCATTCCTCAAAACATATACCTCCTTGCACAACATCTCCCAGGAGTAGACAATCAGATTGCAGATCTACTCAGTCGTCAGAGGCAACAGATCCACGAATGGGAACTACATCCCCAAGTACTCCTCACATTCTTCCAAGTGTGGGGCTACCCAGAAATAGATCTGTTCGCCACACACCACAACGCAAAATGCCCAAACTTCGTGTCCAGGTATCCACACTCATTGTCCAAAGGCAATGCGCTATGGATGAATTGGTCAGGGAAATTTGCTTACGCTTTTCCACCTCTCCCCCTAATTCCATTCGTGGTTCGGAAGCTCACTCAACAATCCCTCACAATGATCCTAGTTGCTCCCACATGGGCTCGACAACCATGGTTCACAATCCTGTTGGAACTATCAATAGTTCCTCACCAAAAATTACACCTCTCGCCCAAGCTTCTCACTCAGAACCATGGAGAAATAAGACATCCAGATCCCAGTCAACTCAACCTTGCGATCTGGCACCTGAAGTCTTAGAATTTGGCTACCTTAACCTCCCATCAGACGGCATGAACGTCATTAAGGAGGCTAGACGTCCTACCACAAGAGCATGCTATGCAGCAAAATGGAAACGATTTGCAATTTATTGTACTAAAAACCAAATCAATCCGTTAGATGCCTCAACTCAAAACATCATTTGCTATCTGTTACACCTACAACGTGCTAACTTAGCATTTACGTCTATACAATTACATCTTGCCGCTATCGCGGCTTACCTACAAAACAGACAACAGTTGTCTTTGTTTCGAGTACTCGCCATCAAAGCCTTTATGGAAGGACTCAAAAGAATCATTACTCCTAGACTTCCACCTTCTCCCGTGTGGAATTCTTAATATAGTCCTTACAAGACTCATGGGCCCACCATTTGAGCCTATGCACAGATGCGAATTACAATTTCTATCTTGGAAAGTAGCCTTCCTTATAGCCATCACATCTCTTAGGAGAGTTGGTGAGCTCCAGGCATTAACCATACAAGAACCATTTTTACAAATTCACCAAAATAAAGTGGTTCTTAGGACTAACCCAAAATTTTTACCCAAAGTCGTTTCTGCTTTTCATCTCAACCAGTCTGTTGAGTACCCGTCTTTTTTCCTCAACCAGACTCAGTAGCAGAACGTGCTCTTCACACATTAGATGGTAAAAGAGCGATACTGTATTACATTGAAAGAACCAAAACTTTTAGGAAGACAAAACAACTCTTGGTTGCTTTCTCACCACCACATAAGGGCAACCCCATTTCAAAAGCAAGTATTGCACGATGGATAGTTAAGTGCATACAAATATGCTACCTCAAAGCTAAACGCACCTTAACAGTTCCCCCTAAAGCGCATTCTACACGCAAGATTGGGGCTTCCATGGCATTTTTAGAAAACATACCCGTAAGTGACATTTGCAAAGCTGCAACATGGTCTACACCACACACATTCACAAAACACTATTGTGTAGATGTGTTAGCAAAACAACAAGCTAGTGTGGGCCAAGCTGTTTTAAGAACACTATTTCAGACCACTGCAACAGATACAGGTTAGCCACCGCTTGGGAAAGAACTGCTTTATAGTCTATGCTGACGCATATGATCTACAGCTCATATGCCTCGAACGGAAAATGCTACTTACTCAGTATGCATCTGTTCTTGGCATATACAGCTGTAGATTCATATGCACCCACCTGCCTCCCCGGGTACCTTTACCTGTTGCAGTATTATCTTACTTAGATACACTATACATGGACATCACTTTCTACTCTTACTAACTCCATCATCACCTTTGCGGCAAAACAATCTAAGGATGGAGTCGATGCCCATGCGCACTATCACCGAAAGGAGGAGTCACCTACCTCGTGACTACAAAGACTTCTTCGAAGAAAAACAAAGTGCAAACATCCGGACCCAACACCAGATGGCGATCTATGCTAACGCATATGAATCTACAGCTGTATATGCCAAGAACAGATGCATACTGGGTAAGTAGCATTTTCCTTCCTCCCAAACTGTTCAAAATTCTTCTTGACTTTTCTCATGTGCACACCCTTTGAGACGATGCACTGCTGCTCCTTGAGGCTTTTTGACATTGAAAACAGTTTTCCTCATTGCCATCACGTCAGCACATTGTGTGACGGTGCACCCACCCTACACCACAATCTTTTCGGACAAATTGGTGTAGTGACCTGGGTAGTTGTGACTCTGCTCCACGTTGGACAGTTGGTCACTTTGCCAGCGTATTTGCCCCGTCTAGCCTCTCAAAAGCGGAAAAGAAGCTCTATTACTAGACCCTAGGAGTGCACTGAGTACATTGACCGCAGAAATGACTGTAGTGTGGATGATTAACTCTTTCTGGTATTTTCTGTTGCAAAGGAGGGCGGGCAGAAGAGGGCCCTATCAAAATGGATAATACTCTGCCTCAAACCCTGCTATGCCCTTGCTGAGAGGCACACCCCTGAAGACTTTCAGGATCATTACACCAGTGCCATTGCAATTGCACTAGAGGTCTGTTGGCTGCAATGTGGGCATCAGTGCATACATTCACAACCACTACTGCATTGACAGTGAAGTCCACAGCAAGGTTGGTTCTGCAGGACTTTTTGATCTGAGTCCACTCTCCAGACCCTCTATATTTGGGAGCTACTGCTATGGTATCTTGTTTATAGGTGAAGAATCTGCAGATAGAAGTACCCATATGAAGAACATGTTACTTTCAATGTTTCTGGTGGATACTGTATCTACCTGCAGATTCCTTACTGCCCTCGTTCCTCCACCTCAAGTGCAGTGGTCTCTTTTTCATCCAAAAAGGTCCCAAGTTAGAGATACTGAGGGATACTTTTAACTGGAAATTTCTTAACTCGTGAATATTTCCCAGGCATCAGACTGGATCCAGAAACTTTAAAGCTGTACTCCTGTGTGCCAGTAGGTGGCATTGAAAGTCTCTGCACTGACAAGTGATGAGTGAAGTCGCATAGAAGTGCCACCCGTGCGACCTGATGTCCGTTCCTTTCTTACCAAGCCTTCAGTTTCAGATCCGGATCTTCTCCTTCATAATTCAGATCTCAGAATTTACTAAGATTTACCAATGTGCAAGAGAATATGTCACTCCCTAAAATGACAGGGTTCAAACTGTTTAGGGACCGCTGCAAACAGATGTCTGTGACACCCTCATGAAATATGCTTATAGTGTTTGAGGTTGGAGCAAGACTAAAGGACCTGCCACGAGTGCGCCTAGATGAACGCAAAGGCCATACAGGATTGTGAGGCTAAAGTGTATGTCACAAAACAGAAGCCTCCATGATGCGTCTGTTCAAAGTAGAAAGGAAGGTCCCATTCCTGCTCCCGAAGTCTTTCCCACAGCAGATCATCATGGTGGTCTCTGGGTAAGTTCAAGAAGAATCATAAGAAGTCAAAGCAGGTGCTGGGTTCTCCCGCCACTCTCTGACTTCAAAGAGAACTGGAGGGCATCAATGTGCCTTCCGGTTTCACTCCTGATCTTCATTGGAGCTGATTTTGAGTCTGGTCCTGTGCAATCCAAATTTCCTTTGCAGCAAGGAGAGGCCTTCAGAGAGGTCATGAAGGGGGCCTCAATCAGACTTCTGCCAGAGGGTCAACCTATATCGGGTTGGCTATGTCGGCTTCAGTCCTGGCTCCATCACCTGCACCGGCTCCCTTCCCTGTCCAACTCTGAGCAGAATCCACCTCAACTGAAATCGCACCCGGCTCGATTCGGCGTGCAGGTAATCCTTCAAATTCCGATAATTTTCCCTTACCAAGTGGTAGGGCACAAATGTTACACAATCTATCTGAAAGAAACACATAGTGATAGATTCCTTACCTTAGAATATCCCCAGGCGTCAGACTGGATCCGGAGAGTTTTCGTCAGCAGTACCCCTGCGCGTCGGTAGGGGCATCGTGCGGCTACGTGTCCGTCGCTGGCGTCGTGGTCACCGAGATGACGTCGCGGGCGCTACTTGGATGCCGCCCACGCGCGCTGACGTCAGTTCTTTCTTTTTCCGCGCCAGCAAGCGCAGATCCGGAGAGAGCGGTACCCCTAGTCTTTTTTGACTACGTTTTTTTAGATCTTTTTCTCACCTTTTTCGAGTTGATTCGACTCCTGGTGCAGTTAGGGATGCCCGGGTTTAAGTCCTGCGAGGACTGTCATCGGATGATGTCGGTGACGGACCCGCACCGTGTGTCTCTTCTGCCTGGGGTGCGACCACGACCCCAAGTCGTGCCCCGACTGCCGGTCCATGGCGCCGAAGTCTTTGCGGGAGCGGTCCCAAAAGCTGCTTGAAGCCCGGCAGTCGGCTCCGCGCCGTGAGAGGTCCCGGTCCAGAGGGAGGTCGAGGGACCTTGCGCGGAGTCATCGGCAATCGTCGGGATCGAAGTCTTCGCACTCGGGGTCAGGTAAGGCGAAGCACAAGAAGTCGAAGAAGCGTCATCGTTCTCCGACTTCCCCTCGCCGGTTGCGTGACGAGGCTGAGGGTACGGGTGGTGCCACCCCCGCGGCTCCGGCGGAGTCCATGGAGTCGCTGCCCGACTACCCGCCCTTCCGGGGGTCGTCGGCGTCTCCGGCCCAGATACAGGACTTCCTGTCGGCCATGGCTCGCCTCTTTGGGCCGTCGGGTCCCGCCGGTGCGCCTTCGGGCCCCGCGGCCCCGCATGGGTGTCCTCGCGTTTCTTTGCCGGCGGCCCCGGCGTCGCTGTCGGCTCCGGTCCAGGCGCCGCAGGACACCCTTGGATCCAGGCCTGGATCCCAGTCGACGCCGGTTGACCTCGTTACGCCTCCACCGACGTCGACCCCACCGGCACCGATCCTGACGCCGCCCGCTCCTCTGGACGACGTCGACCTCAGATTCAGCCCCGAAGTGGACGCGGCGTCGGTCGATGCCGTTCTCGACGCCGTTTGGGGATTTCTATCCCCATGTCCCTACTCCTTATTTTAGGCCTGTTGAACAGCCTGAGGAGCAAGGGGAGGACTGGGAGGGGTCGGACGACCCTCTCGCTGCAGCCTGCGAGTCTGAACAGGACTGGGCTGAGGAATTGGGGGACGCCAGTGGTCTGGATACCTCACCAGACCTTGGCATGCTGTCTCCTCCTACCGTGGCTACAGAGGAGGGAGCCAGTTATGCAGTGGTGTTGCGTAGGGCGGCGGAGGCCCTACACCTCCAGCTCCCTACTGTGGCCGTCAGGACTAACCTCCTGACAGAGGTGCTTCAGCCAGCAGCTACTTCTGCGGAGCCGCTGCTGCCCTTTAATGGAGCCCTTTCGGACGTTCTTTTGGGCACTTGGTCCAGGCCCACCACAGGGGCTCCTGTGGATAGGAACGTGGCCCGACGCCATCGCCCGGCTCTGGGTGACCCCATTTTCCTCTCCCAACATCCCACCCCCGAGAGCTTGGTTGTCCAAGCCTCTGCTTCCCCAACCGCCTTCCCTTCCGCACCACCGGATAGGGAATCCAAGAAGCTGGATCAGTTTGGGAAGAAGATTTTCTCTTCCACCAGCTCTGCGCTGCGGCCCGTGAACACCGCATGCCTCTTGGGCCGTTATTCCCACTGTCTGTGGGATACGGTGGCGAACGTGCTGTCTCAGTGTCCGGAGGAGGCCCGGCCTACTCTCGCCCAGGCTGTTGCAGAGGGGAGAGACGCAGCCAAGTTCTTGATCCGTTGTGGTCTAGACACCGCCGACTCACTGGGCATATCCATTGCAACGACGGTGGCGGTTCGCCGTCACGCCTGGTTGAGAACCACTGGATTTTCAGGGGATGTCCAAAACACCCTTATGGACATGCCCTTTGATGGCCATCGGCGACAAGGCGGACAGCGCGTTGGAGCGGTTTAAGGACTCACGGGCTACGGCCAAGTCCTTGGGACTCTCGGCAGTTCGCCCTCCTCCGCCTTCCGCTTTTCGCTCCTTTCGTGGCACAGGAAGGGGCGCCCCGTAGCGTTCGCAACAGAGCCACAGGCCGGCGCAACAGTCATCCCAGCGCGGACGCGGTTTCCGCCGTGGCGGACAAAGGGGCCAGCGGGCGGGTCAGACCACCTCTGCCTCCAAACCTTCCTAGTCCGAACTTTCAGGTTCATCAAACGCCAGTGGGTAGCAGGCTCCGCCATCACCTCCCCCACTGGCGCACCATCACTTCGGACAAGTGGGTTTTAGGGATAGTCCGAAGGGGCTACTCCCTCCCCTTCGAGACTACCCCCCAGCCATGCCACCTCAATACCACCGCATGTCAGGGGATCACTTGGTGCTTCTTCAGCAGGAAGGGGGCCATCGAGCGCGTTCCGACGCACGAAGTAGGTCGTGGTTGTTATTCCCACTACTTTGTGGTGCCCAAGAAGGACAAAGGCCTGCGTCCTATCTTGGACCTCCGGAACGTCAATAGCTTCCTCCGCAAAGAGAAGTTCAAGATGCTCACTCTAGCTCAGGTCTTGTCTGCTCTCGACCCACAAGACTGGATGGTAGCGCTGGACTTGCAGGACGCCTATTTCCACATCCCCGTCCTGCCAGCCCACAGGCGTTACCTGCGGTTCATGGTAGGCCACGAGCACTTTCAATTTACCGTGCTCCCCTTTGGCCTTACCAGCGCCCCTCGGGTGTTCACCAAGGTGATGGCGGTGGTCGCGGCTCATCTGCGCAGATCAGGGGTCTCAGTCTTCCCCTATCTCGACGACTGGTTGTTGAAGGCGGGCTCGCCCCAGACAGTCGTCTCCCACCTCCAGACTAGGGCCGACCTCCTGCACTTGCTGGGGTTCTCCATCAATGTGCCGAAGTCGCACCTGATTCCCTCCCAGAAGCGCCTCTTTATCGGAGCGGTTCTGGACACGGCGCAGTTTCGGGTCTATCCTCCCGAACAGCGAGTCCGGGACATTCGGGCTCTGATTCCCATCTTTCAGCCCTTGTCCCGGGTTTCGGTCAGAGTGACTCTGAGGCTGCTGGGCCTCATGGCCTCCTGCATCCTGCTGGTCAATCATGCCAGGTGGCATATGCGGGCTCTGCAGTGGGACCTGAAGTTCCCATGGGCACAGCATCAGGGAAACCTGTCCGATCACGTCCAGATCTCGGAGGGCACTGCACGTCAATTGCAGTGGTGGCTCACGAACCGGCATTGGGTCGACGGCAGATCCCTCTCCCTTCCCCAACCAGAGTTCACAGTGGTGACGGACACGTCCCTCCTGGGATGGGGCGGCCACATGGGAGAGGCAGAGATCAGAGGCCTCTGGTCTCCGGCGGAGTCCCGGCTCCATATCAACCTTTTGGAGCTGCGGGCGATCAGGCTTGCACTGAAGGCATTCCTTCCCTCTGTCAAGGGGAGAGTAGTGCAGGTGTTCACAGACAACACCACCGCCATGTGGTACTGCAACAAACAAGGCGGGTGGGGTCGTGGACCCTCTGTCAGGAGGCTCTGCATCTCTGGAGATGGCTGGAACATCAGGGCATGTCCCTGGTGGTTCAACACCTGGCAGGTTCTCTGAACGCCAGGGCGGACGAACTCAGCCGCAGGTGCATGCTCGATCACGAATGGCGTCATCACTCGGAGGTGGCGCAAGGTCTCTTTCAGCAGTGGGGAGAGCCTTGGTTAGATCTATTCGCCACCGAAGAGAACGCGCAATGTCATCAGTTCTGCGCTTTGGAATTTCCAAGGCGGCACTCACTCGGCGACGCTTTTCGTCGCGAGTGGAGTTGCGGTCTGTTGTACGCCTTTCCGTCTATACCACTTCTGCCCACAGTGCTGAAGAAGATCAGGCGCGACCGGGCTCAAGTCATTCTTGTGGCTCCGGACTGGGCTCGAAGAGTATGGTATCCCGAGCTAATCAGTATGAGCATGGATCCCCCAATCAGACTGCCTCTTCGTGAGGATCTTCTGTCGCAGCAACAGGGGACGGTCCTCCGCCCGAACCTGTCCAGCCTCCACCTCTTTGCGTGGAGATTGAGCGGCGGCAGTTGAATCCCTTCGACTTGCCTCCTGAAGTTTGTGACGTTATTCTGGCAGCCAGGCGTCCCTCTACTAAAGTGGTATACGCCTGCAGGTGGAACAAATTTGTGGCATGGTGCACAGCAAAGGCTGTGGATCCCCTTTCTGCCCCTCTTTCTGAGGTTCTACTGTTCCTTCTTTCTTTGGCCCGGCAGGGCTCTGCTCCGGGCACTATCAAGGGCTATCTTTCTGCTATTTCGGCCTTTCTCAGGCTTCCTGACCAGCCCTCTCTTTTCAAGTCCCCTGTTGTAAATAGGTTTCTTAAAGGCATTACACACCTTTTTCCTCCTATTCCCTTCGTGATGCCTCAGTGGGACTTGAATCTGGTTCTGACGTACTTGATGTGCGCTCCTTTTGAGCCCCTTCACAACTGTCCTCTTCGTCTTTTGACGTTAAAAACTGCCTTCCTGGTGGCCATCACTTCCGCCAGGCGGGTGAGTGAGCTCCAGGCTCTTTCCTGTAAGCCTCTTTTCCTTTCAGTCCATTCGGACAAGGTTGTGCTCAGGCCCCGTCCTTCCTTTTTGCCAAAAGTGGTTACGGCCTTTCACATTGGGCAAACTATTACCTTGCCCACCTTTTTTCCGCCTCCGCATCCTTCCAGAGAGGAAGAGCGGCTCCACCGTCTGGACCCAAAACGTGCGCTTTCTTTTTATCTCAACCGCACACCGCAGTTCCGGGTGGATGACCAGCTTTTTGTTGGCTACGTTGGCACCAAGAAAGGTCGGGCGGTCCATAAAAGAACCATCTCCCGCTGGGTTGTCTTGTGTATCAAAGCCTGTTACTCTTTGGCTAAAAAAGAACCTCCGGTGGGGCTGCGTGCTCATTCCATCAGAGCGACTGCAGCCACTACTGCATTGGGACGTGGTGTCCCCCTGCAAGACATATGTCAGGCAGCCATGTGGGCCTCGCTGCACACGTTTACCAAGCATTACTGCCTGGACAGTCTAGTCCGGAGAGACGGCTTCTTTGGCCGTTCTGTTCTCCGTGACTTTCTGGTGTGATCTTAGTTCGCAGACCCACCACCGGGGTTGGTATTGCTGGGGTATCTATTCTAAGGTAAGGAATCTATCACTATGTGTTTCTTTCAGATGAACAAGTTACTTACCTTCGGTAACGATATATCTGTAAGAAACATTAGTAGTGATAGATTCCTTACCGCCCCACCCATCCTCCCCGTTCTGCGAACTGATTTCTAGGGTTAAGGTCATTCCTTACAGGGCCCTAGTTTCAATGCACCAGTGATCAGTATCTTGCATGGCTCTGCGTTCCTGGCGCGGAAAGTCGTGTACAGAACTGACGTCAGCGCGCGTGGGCGGTGTCCAAGTAGCGCCCGCGACATCATCTCGGCGACCACGACGCCAGCGACGGACGCGGAGCCGCACGACACCCCTACCGACGCGCAGGGGTACTGCTGACGAAAACTTTCCGGGTCCAGTCTGACACCTGGGGATATTCTAAGGTAAGGAATCTATCACTGCTAATGTTTCTTACAGATATATCGTTACCGAAGGTAAGTAACTTGTTCTTTTAGCACTGACTCGGGCAATGACAATTATGGTGAAGGGGACGACTGTGTTCGCCAGTATGATGAGGAAAATTGGTATGAGGAACTTCAAGAGGCTAATGGTCTGGATACTTCTACAGATACTGGTCCTTTGATTACATTTTCCCACAACAGGAAACTCAGCATTTCTTACTCAAAATTAAACAAGAGCTTGGTGGGACAGGCACCCACAGGCAAAGTAAATCCCAATGCTTTTTTTCCACTCTGCCTGATAGTGCATCTAAATAAATAGAGACATTTGGACAACAGATGTATTCCTTTACATGCCTTGCCCTTACCTGATGAGTATACTCTAACGAAACCTCGGTTATGGAAACCTAGCCAGTTTTTTCAGAAAATTAAATTTACTAATATAAGATTCAGAATAAATAGTTAGTAAAGGAAAAATGTCCTTTCTTGAGTCCCCTCACTCACCAGGGTTTCCCATGGTGACATGCTTCATCATTTCGGTGTTTTGTAATTCTTGATCATTTTTGGAGGGTGGACCTAGCATATCCCTCTTTCTCCCCTTATTTTTCTGATTTTGTGATCTACAGCGCCCAGCTGTGGGAGTTATATCCTTCCTGAGGTTTACCCTTGACACTACCTTTTTAAAAAATAAACCTTCTTGATAAAATGGCTGAAATCACTGGACTCACATTCTCAGAAGAGGAAATTGAAAGAACAATTGCCTCAATGCTTCCATTTGCAGGGGTGTCACATAGAGACTCAGACGAATCTAACCAATGTTGGGATGAATTATCGGAATTAAAAAGGAATCAAATTAAAACCTTAGTCCATGGTATCATGATGACTGAGTATTTAAGATCCAATACTGCCCCACGAGGATTGATTGTACACAATGAGCCTTTCATATTCCAGCAAGACAAAATTTTTAAAAAGGATTGGTCGCTTATTTCCTGGCACTGCACCAGGGACTGGCTGGTCCTTATCATCAAGACGGCTGCACGTTTATCGGAGGAAATGAAAGGAGAGATCCAAACACTAGAAATTCGCCTAAAGACCTTCCAAGGGGTTACAGAGCTTAAGAAACGCCTGGAAGAACTTAATAAATCAATGACAGACTTTGAAATAACCCTGAAGGACACAAAATATACCAAATTCAAGAAAGACCAGAAATCCTTCTCACATGAAAAAGCTTACCCCTACACAAAGGAAGGATATATCCCGTCAGGGAGAAACGCGGGGTATAACACTGACAGTGATGGATCAGATACTGGTTCAGACAACTCAGATGGGAGCCTCAACCAACAGAACAGAAATAGGAACAGGCGATTACGTGGCGGACGCATGAGGAATCGGGGAGTATATAATTATGACTGGCCTACATACCAAGGACCACCACCATATGGAGGCCCACCGCCTTTTTCTACGGACCACCACCCCCTTCCACCAACATCCGTATCAATATCAATCCCACACGCCATGGGATCAAGCACAACCAAATACCCCCGAAAATCATTCTTTTTTAGGAAGAGGCAAGGGCCCACAGAGGGGAAAATCAAGAAGAACCCAACAGGTCCAATGGGCTCAACCCCTGGAAACCTCCAGGAGCCATACCAGGAGTATGGGTCCACCAGACAACCCAACAACCAGCAACAACCTGGTTTAGTGGTAAATCTGTCGGATACCAACCTAACTACCACACAAATAACAGTCTTAGAGAAAGGTCTGAGCTACGTACCAACTCCTACTCTGGACAAATTCAGACTCTGTAGCGAAGTCAATGAATTCATTAGGAAAATCAAACTTCAAGTTTTCTTCAAAGATAAACCTCCCACTAGTGATTTGGAAAGCGACACAGGTCTCCACAAGAAATCCAACTTTGTACCACCTTCAGTGAGCCTCCCTGTGGAACTGTTGGCCTTCGAAAAGCTGTCATGAAGGAAGTATCTGAAATAGACCCTAGATCTATAACAACCTACCATAATACAAGTAAAAAGGAACATGAGGCTATACAACAGCTAGCCTTGGAGACAAAAGTTACCATAAAACCAGCAGACAAAGGCGGCGCCATAGTTCTGCAGAATACCACGACGTACCGAGAAGTGTGCCTCCAACTATTGGCAGACGCAAGAAACTATGTCAAAATAAAAGAAGACCCCACAGAACGCTTACGCGTGGAGATTGCCTATCTAGTGGAAGAATCTACTGCAAATGGTTGGATAACCAAAAGAAGGAGATTTTTTGGAAAACAAAAACCCACGATCCCTTACTTTTATACTATCCCAAAGATTCATAAATCTATGGATAGTCCTCCTGGGAGACCGATAGTATCGGGCATAGGTTCAATTCTTGAACCCCTCTCAAAGTTCGCTGATGCTTTTTTAAGACCTATAGTACAGAGTACTAACACATACCTACAGGATACAAAAGCTGTCCTATGCCTTCTACAAGATCTACCCTTTGACCCAGAAATCAATATCCTGATGGGACTTGATGTTGAAAGTTTATACACAAGTCTACCGCATAAGGAAACCCTGCAAATCCTTGAAGAAGTACTCTTCGAGAATTCCTGGATATACCACACACCAAGACACGTGGTCTTAGAATGCTGCCGTCTGGCCCTAACTGAGAACTACTTCAGATTTGAAGATACGTTGTACCGTCAAGTGCACGGAACTAGCATGGGAAGCACTTTCGCGCCGAGTGTGGCAGGTCTCTATGTCCACCACCTTGAGAAACAGAAGATCCTAAATCCTCACAATCCGTACTTCAACAATTTAAAAGTATGGAGACGTTACATTGACGATGTTTTTGTGATTTGGGAAGGCAATGAGACCGAGGCCACCAGTTTCATTAATTGGTTGAACCTACTGGATCCATTTTTAAAGTTCACCAACACTATGAGCAGGTCCCAAGTGGTCTTTCTGGACCTTAACATCACAGCGAACCAAGGTAGCCTGACCACAACCACGCATTTCAAACCGACTGCAAGAAATTGTCTTTTGAATTACGATAGTTTTCATCCCAAACAACTAAAAGACAATTTACCTTTCGGTCAATTTCTACGTCTAAGAAGAAATTGTACTGAGAAAACGGATTACTATACCCAAGCAAAGGATTTGGCGGAGAAATTGACAGCCAGGCAGTATCCTAAGCACCTCATATCAGCAGCCAAGAAAAGAGCAAGCAATAACAACAGAGATTCCCTCCTTGAACCCAGACTAAATAAAAACACACAAGAAAAGAGACCAATATGTATAACAACTTATAACATAGCATCTAACAAGGTGTCTAAAATAATCAGTAAACACTGGCGGACACTGAACAGTGCCAACCTAGACATACCCAAACCAATGTTCAGTCACAGAAAAGGAAAAAACCTTAAGAACTACTTTGTCCACACTCGTCCCAAGATTAACACCAAATCTGATGGACAAAGAATCCTACAAACTCTGCCTACAGGACATTACCCGTGTAATAACTGCAGCGTATGTCACCTCACGTCAGCAACTAAAAGAGTGACATTTAACAATCAAATGACATGGGAACTCCGCAGTTTCACTAATTGTAACACCACAGGTGTGGTATATCTGATTACCTGCACCTGTAATCTCCACTACGTAGGCATGACTACACGAAAAGTCAGTACTAGGATTGTGGAGCACCGTAGTAACATCAGGTGCAAGCGGGCGACAACAAAAATGTCAACCCATTTTATCGAAAAACAACATACACCTAACGACATGAGGTGGGTGGTCCTGGAACATATCAAATGTAATGACAACCTCGAACAGCGACTTCTAGAGAGAGAACAACGCTGGGTTTTTAAATTACGTACAGACACTCAAGGCTTGAATGATAATATTCCGTGGGGTCAGTTCTCAAAATAACAGTCTCCTCTGACATTACATCTAAGGGGTATGTTTTTTGAAAGAATACCAGTCACCCTGCAATTAGAAAAGTCATCTGATCAAATTCCCTCTTAACCAGAGGTCAAGCTATCAATCTCCTCTGGCATTACATCTATTGGGAAACTCCTGAGCAAATACCAGTCACCCTATATATGACACGCTAAGAGTCAGCCGATCAGTTGCAATTACTCTCCGTTCATAATCAAACACTTCTTCAGGGAGTGTAAATACAGCATTCACCTTAGTGATTCCTCAATAGGCACTCGTATTAGACCTCTTTTGTATATCATTGTGAGGCTCATTGTATGTATTTGTTCGTCTTCCTTGTTTAGCCTCTAATCACCTTATACCCTTCCCAATAGGCACTAATGAGTATTTTACCTTCCCATAATGATATGGAACTCGTATTAGACCTCTTTTGTATATCATTGTGAGGCACATTGTATGTATTTGTTCATCACCTTTGTATTGCCTCTAATCACCTTATACCCTTCCCAATAGGCACTAATGAGTATTTTACCTTCCCAAAATGGCAGCCACATTGAGCCATAGAAGGCGGCCATTTTGTTCTATTCTTTAGTTTCCGCTCTAGTCTCCTAACCATGAATCGGCGGGAAAACACCCTTTAAAAACAAGCAGTAGGGACTCACTCGTTAATATGCGGTCGGGAGGGAAGCAGGCAACAGCCGGAGCAGTTTTCATTCTCAAGTAAGTTATTCTCTCCACAGCACCGGACCGGGCAGACAGCAGAGCCTCTCACAGTGCACCCCCCTTTTTGCTACAAAGCTTTCATTATCGCTTTGTTTTTTCCTTTCTCCTACAGTGGCGATGATCTCTCCAGCCCCTCTCAGACCATGAAGCACATTGTTGCTCCATAATTAGTATGTGTTTTATTATGTCACTGTATTTTCTTTGTCGCATTGTTTTGTCTGTACATATTAGTATGTTTTTCTAGGTTTATGCTCTTTCATTTCATTCTATTTGCTGGCAAATAAGCATTCACCTAATTGCCTGGCATGTCTCAGATTACTGACAATCTATTCACTAAGGGTAATGTCATGTGGTATCCCTTTTTTGGTTTTTAGTTTTTTGTGTTTAAACTAAGCTGGCCCTATAGTATAACATGACTATTGAGATGCCCATAGCTCTCATAACCACACAAGGATCTTATGGGAGAGCTCTTAACAACACACACCAGCAGTGAGTGTCTGATTATATATAGTTAATGTGCAGCATGGCGTTTTCACTTACCTACATAGCATGAAGTAGGTCTCGTATGCCGTTTTCTGTTTTAGATTCAATTGATCAGCATCAACATGGTTTCAATAACTACCTATACAGTACATAGACTGTACTTGATAATGTTTTTTATCCTTTCTCTATTACAGATACTACGTGATCAAAGTACTGTATGTATTAACTCTTGCCTGCTAGTATTTTGCAGCATTTTTTCCTAACCTTAGGTCACTTTGGAGTGGTACTAAACAGGGCTGGACCCTGTTTGTCCTGAAGAAGAGCACTGGGGTAGCTCGAAACTAGTTGACGTTCACTAGGGACCCCTGACTAATTAAAAACAGACACCCTAGCGACCAACCCCGTTTTTAATATATCGGCTAGGAGCCTGAATAAATTCTTTTGCCCACTAGCTAGATATTTTTAGTCTCACCCACTCCACCCCCATCACTGCACCACATATAGTCACTCACAAGTAGTGCTCCTACGTAGTGTCGCAAGTCGTAGCACGCCTCAGCCCGTAGCGGGTTGGGATGGCCCCTATGATGAAGCATGTCACCATGGGAAACCCTGGTGAGTGAGGGGACTCAAGAAAGGACATTTTTCCTTTACTAACTATTTTTTCTGAATCTTATATTAGTAAATTTAATTTTCTGAAAAAACTGGCTAGGTTTCCATAACCGAGATTTCGGTGTTTTGTAATTCTTGATCATTTTTGGAGGGTGGACCTAACATATCCCTCTTTCTCCCCTTATTTTTCTGATTTTTTTGGAGTATACTCTAACATCAGGCAAGGGTCCACGATCTCTGGGCACTACTTGGGGGGTTAGGACTCACTCCAACAGAGGCCAGCAACAGGGTCCAGGGAAGATCAGTTAAAAATGGCCAGCTGGGCAGGGGCAGGGAGAGAGGCCCACTGGAAGCTTGTTGTGTCCCTGTAGCTCAAATGAGAGGTCAGCCAACTGACCATTGGAGTCAATGCTGGGATCTTGGGTTCAAGGCAAGCAGGTCCAGTTATCCTTCAGGTTCTTCAGACAGGACAGCAGTCCTTATTCTTATTATTCACAGGGCCAGAAGTGTTCGGAGAAGAGGTCTGTGGAGTCCACTTTTATTCCCAGTGCCAGCCTGTGGTTGATGGGCAGTCTTTTGTCCACTACCTAGACCAGTTTTGGTCAGCTCCTACCCTCCCACATGGGTTTGGAGCCTGCCTGTCAAGAGATACAAAAGAGAGGCATGTCTAGGTGTGAGCTTCACCTGGCAGTGACAAGGTAGGCATCCTTTGAAGGTTAGGAAGGGGCTGGACACAGCTGCCAGGCCATCTTGTCAAGGTAGGAGACCCCCTCCCCACACCCAAACCCATTTTTCCACTGTCTGGGAGCAACACCACAGAGGAACCATCAGGGGTCAGGTGACAGCTGGACATTGGCATGATAGCCTTTTATTGTTAGGCAAGAAAATTACAACTTTCTAAAAGTGTAATTTGGAAAATAGTAATTCAAAATCCTGCTTGACCTTTAAGTTGGATTTTAAGTTAATATTTTAATGAGTCCTTGAAACATTGCAGCTCCCAAACTGAATTTCACATTTATTAAATGTATTGATGTAAATCAGTGTAACCTAAGGGAGAGCCAGCCTTGTCACAGTGAAAAACGACTTTGGAAGTTTTTCACTTCCAGGACATGTAAAAACATCAAATATTTGTGTCCTACTTTTAAATACTGTGCGTCCTGCTCTATGGGCTTTTTAGGCCTACCTTAGGGATGACTTACAACTTTAAAAAAGAAGGTTTAGGCCTAGCAAAAGGTTTATTTTGCAGGGTCAAAATGGCAGTTTAAATCTGCACACCCGGGCTGCAGTGGCAAGCTTCGAGATATGTTTTGCAGTGCTACTTTAGTGGGTCGCACAAGGAGTGCTGCAGCCCACTTGTAGCATTTAATTTGCAGGGCCTCTGTAGAGCTGTTTATATATACTAGGGAAATTAAATATGCCAATCAAGTAAATACCAATTTTAAAATGTTTGAAAGGGAGGGCACAAGCAGTTTACCACTGGTTACCAGAGGGAAAATAAACAGACTCCTATGGCCAACAAAAACGGTTTCAGCAATAGAAGACAAACATTTAGGGTAATACCACACAAAATATGGTAATTTCCAACAAATACCAATTGAATTATTAGTTTATTTTTGAGACAGTAGTTCTGAGTAATAGAAAGCTTCATTCTTGATGCTCATGCAATCCTTGCCCTGTGGATGTCCACTCCATTTGGGGCTTCTTTGTAATTTAAAAAAAATAGTCAGTTCACTGTGTGAATCTCTCTAAGAATGAAAAGTCACATTTAGAGTTGACAGATCAGCGATTGCAGGTAGAACTTATATCCACTCTTAGGCTTTAATATCTGAAAGAGACACGTTAGTGACAGATTCCTTACCTTAGAATATCCCCAGGCGTCAGGCTGGATCCGGAAAGTTTTTTGCGTAGCAGTACCCTTGCGCGTCGGTAGGCGGCGTCGTGCGGCTCCGCGTCCGTCGTCGGCGTCGTGATCGCCGGGATGACGTCGCGGGCAGTACTTAGGCGCCGCCCCTGCGCGCTGACGTCAGTTCTTCTTTTTCCGCGCCAGTAAGCGCAGATCCGGGAAGAGCAGTGCCCTAGTCACTTTTTGACTATCTTTTTGTGAAATTTTTCACTGTTCTCTTCAACGAGTCTTCACGACTCCTAAGGTGTCGTAGGGATGCCCGGCTTTAAGCCCTGCGAGGAATGTGGTCGTATGATGTCCATCACGGACCCCCACCTCGAGTGTCTCTTCTGCCTCGGCCGAGGCCACGACACGAAGTCGTGCCCTGACTGCCGGAAACTTCATCCGAAGGCTTTGCGAGAGCGGTCTCGAAAGCTCCTTGAAGTCCGGCAGTCGGCTCCGCGCCGCAGCAAGCCCCGGTCCCGGGAGAGGTCGAGGGGCCGGACGCGGAGTCCCCGCCGTTCGTCGGAATCCAAGTCTTCGCGCTCCTCCGGTAAGTCGAAGCACAAGAAGTCTAAGCGGCGTCATCGCTCTAAGACTTCGCCTCGCCGGTCGCGCGACTCGGCTGAGGTCCCTGTCGGCACCGTCCCCGCCCCCGCGGCCCCGGACGTGCCTGTCGAGTTGCCCCCGCATTACCCGTCCTTCCCGGGTTCGGGGGCGACTCCGGCCGAAGTACAGAAATTCCTGTCGGCCATGGCCCGCCTCTTCGGGCCTCAAGGTCCCTCCGGAGCGCCTTCGGGCCCCGCGGGCCCAGATGGGGTTGCTCCGGCGTCGCCGTCGACTCCGGTCCCGGCGTCGCCTGTCCCACCAGCCTTCGTCCCGGCCTCGGCTCCGGCCCCGGCCTCGACCCCGGTTCCGGTGGTGCCGCAACCTCCATCGACGCCGGTTGACCTAACCACGCCTCCGCCGACGCCGATGTCCCCGGTGCCGTTTCCGACGCCGTCCGGGGCTCCGGGCGGCGTCGTTCCCCGGTTCTCCCCGGGTCCGGACATGGAGCCGGACCGGCGCCGCCCGACGCCGGTTCCGGCGCCGATGAGGCCTTGGGTCCCTTATGTCCCTCCTCCTCCATCTTTTCAACCTGAGGAGGACCAGGAGAGCTGGGAGGGGTCTGACGACCCTCTCACACAACAGTGCGAGTTTGACCCGGACTGGGTTGAGGAACTTGGGGATGCCAGTGGGCTGGATACCTCCCCGACTCTGGCATGCTGTCTCCTCCCGTGGCAACGGAGGAGGGGGCTAATTTTGCAACGGTGTTGCGTAGAGCTGCTGGAGCCTTAAATCTCCAGTTGCCTACAGTGGCCGTCAGGACTAACCTCCTGACTGAAGTGCTTCAGCCGGCGGCCTCCTCTTCGGAGCCTGTGCTGCCGTTCAACGATGCACTCACTGACGTTCTTTTGGGTGCCTGGTCCAAACCCACCACAGGGGCTCCTGTGGATAGGAACGTGGCCCGACGCCATCGCCCGGCTCCGGGCGACCCCTGTTTCTCTCCCAACACCCCACCCCTGAGAGCTTGGTTGTCCAAGCCTCTGCCTCCCAAACAGCCTTCCCTACCGCCCCTCCGGATAGGGAATCCAAGCGCCTGGATCACTTTGGGAAGAAGGCTTTCTCTTCCTCCAGTGCTGGCTTGCGGTCTGTTAATACCGCTTGCCTCTTGGGCCGATACACCCACTCCCTGTGGGATTCGGTGGCTGATGTTTTGCCGCAGTGTTCTGAGGAGGTCCAGACACTGCTTACCCGCGCTATTGCGGAAGGGCGTGATGCGGCTAAGTATACCATCCGCTGTGGCCTTGATACCGCCGACTCGCTGGGCAGATCGCTTGCAACGACGGTGGCGCTGCGTCGCCACGCCTGGCTGAGAACCACTGGTTTTTCAGGGGATGTCCAGAATACTCTCATGGACATGCCCTTTGATGGAGTCGGTCTCTTTGGTTCAAAGGCGGACCATGCGCTGGAGCGTTTCAAGGATTCACGGGCTACTGCTAAGTCCCTGGGCCTTGCTGTTGTGCGCCCTCCGCAAACGTCTGCTTTTCGCCCCTTTCGTGGCCACGGAAGGGGCGCCCAGTCACGTCCACAGCCCGGCCAACGGCCCGCGCAGCAAGCGCCTTCGCGTGGCCGAGGACGTGGATACCGCCGTGGCGGTTCGGGCAACCAGCGTGCGGGTCAGGCCACCACCTCCAACCCGTCCGCGGCCTCCAAGCCCTCCTAGTCCCTCCTTTCAGGTGCACAGCACGCCAGTCGGGGGCAGGGTCCGCCATCACCTTCACCACTGGCGTCCCATCACCTCGGACAAGTGGGTCTTGGACATTGTCCGAAGGGGCTACTCCCTCCCTTCGAGACCACCCCCCAGCCATGCCACCTCAATTCCACCGCATGTCAGGGGATCACTTGGTGCTTCTACAGAAGGAAGTCACGGCCCTCTTGGCCAAGAGGGCCATCGAGCATGTTCCGACCCCAGAAGTAGGGCGTGGTTGCTACTCCCACTACTTTCTGGTGCCCAAAAAGGACAAGGAGGACATGCGTCCTATCTTGGACCTCCGGAACGTCAATCGCTTCCTCCGGAAGGAGAAGTTCAAGATGCTCACCCTAGCTCAGGTCTTGACTGCCCTCGACCCCGGAGACTGGTTGGTAGCGTTGGACTTGCAGGACGCCTATTTCCACATCCTCGTCCTGCCGGCCCACCGGCGTTACCTTCGGTTCACGGTAGGCCTCGAGCATTTTCAGTTCACCGTGCTCCCCTTTGGCCTTACCAGTGCCCCTCGGGTGTTCACGAAAGTGATGGCGGTGGTCGCAGCTCATCTGCGCCGGGCAGGGGTTTCAGTCTTCCCCTACCTCGACGACTGGCTGCTGAAGGCGGGCTCGTCCCAGGCAGTTGTCTCCCACCTCCAGACTACGGCCGAACTCCTGCACTCGCTGGGGTTCTCCATCAATGTGCCAAAGTCGCATCTGATTCCTTCTCCACAGCTCCTTTTCATCGGAGCAGTTCTGGACACGACGCAGTTTCGGGCCTATCCTCCCGAACGGCGAGTCCGGGATATTCAGGCTATGATTCCGATCTTTCAGCCCTTATCCTGGGTTTCGGTACGGATGACCCTGAGGCTGCTAGCCTCATGGCCTCCTGCATCCTGCTGGTCACTCATGCCAGATGGCATATGCGGGCTCTGCAGTGGGACCTGAAGTTCCAGTGGGCGCAGCACCAGGGCGACCTGTCCGATCACGTCCAGATCTCGGAGGGGACTGCAAAACAGTTGCAGTGGTGGCTCTCGAACCGGCAATGGGTCATGGGCAGATCCCTCTCCCTTCCCCAGCCAGAGCACACAGTTGTGACGGACGCGTCCCTTCTGGGATGGGGCGGTCACATGGGAGAGGCGGAGATCAGAGGCCTCTGGTCTCCGGCGGAGTCCCGGCTCCATATCAACCTTCTGGAGCTCCGGGCGATCCGACTTGCACTCAGGGCATTCCTTCCCTCTGTCAAAGGGAAGGTAGTGCAGGTGTTCACAGACAACACCACCGCCATGTGGTACTGCAACAAACAAGGCGGGGTGGGGTCGTGGACCCTTTGTCAGGAGGCTCTACGCCTCTGGACATGGCTGGAACATCAGGGCATGTTCCTGGTGGTTCAACACCTGGCAGGTTCCCTGAACGCCAGGGCGGACGAACCTCAGCCGCAGGTGCATAATGGATCACGAATGGCGTCTTCACTCGGAAGTGGCGCAAGGACTCTTTCTACAGTGGGGAGAGCCTTGGTTAGATCTATTCGCCACCGAAGAGAACGCGCAATGTCATCAGTTCTGCGCGTTGGAATTTCCAAGGCGGCACTCGCTCGGCAACGCTTTTCGTCACGAGTGGAGTTGCGGTCTCTTGTACGCCTTTCCGCCTATACCACTTCTACCCAGAGTGTTGAAGAAGATTCGGCACGACCGGGCCCAAGTCATTCTTGTGGCTCCGGACTGGGCTCGAAGAGTTTGGTATCCCGAGCTACTCAATATGAGCGTAGATCCCCCGATCCGTCTGCCTCTTCGGGAGGATCTTCTGTCGCAGCAGCAGGGGACGGTCCTCCACCCGAACCTGTCCAGTCTACACCTGCTTGCGTGGAGATTGAGCGGCGGCAGTTGATTCCTTTCGACTTGCCTCCCGAAGTTTGTGATGTGATTCTGGCAGCCAGGCGTCCCTCCACTAAGGTGGTATACGCCTGCAGGTGGAACAAATTTGTGGCATGGTGCACAGCAAAGGCTGTGAATCCCCTTTCTGCCCCTCTTTCTGAGGTCCTTCTGTTCCTTCTCTCTTTGGCCCAACAGGGTTCTGCCCTGGGTACCATCAAGGGTTATCTTTGTGCTATCTCGGCCTTCCTCAGGCTCCCTGATCAGCCCTCCCTTTTCAAGTCCCCTGTTGTTAACAGGTTCTTAAAAGGCATTACTCACCTCTTCCCTCCTGTTCCGTTTGTGATGCCTCAGTGGGACTTGAACTTGGTTCTTACCTTTTTAATGTGCGCTCCCTTTGAGCCTCTACATAACTGTCCTCTTCGTCTTCTGACTCTGAAGACAGCCTTTCTGGTGGCCATCACCTCCGCTCGGCGGGTGAGTGAGCTCCAGGCTCTATCTTGCAAACCTCCCTTTCTGTCTGTTCATCCAGACAAGGTTGTTCTTCGGACGCGTCCGTCCTTCTTGCCAAAGGTGGTTACTGCTTTCCACATTGGGCAGACCATCACTTTGCCCACCTTCTTTCCGCCTCCGCATCCTTCCAGAGAGGAAGAGAGGCTCCACCGTCTGGACCCAAAACGTGCGCTCTCTTTCTATATTGACCGCACAAAACACTTCCGGGTGGATGACCAGCTCTTTGTTGGCTACGTGGGCGCCAAAAAGGTCGGGCGGTGCACAAGAGGACCATCTCCCGCTGGGTTACCTTGTGCATCAAGACCTGCTATTCTTTCGCTAAAAAGGAACCTCCTGTTGGGCTGCGTGCCCATTCCACCAGGGCAACGGCTGCTACCACGGCCTTGGGCCGCGGTGTTCCGCTGCCGGTTATCTGTCAGGCAGCTACGTGGGCCTCGCTGCACACGTTTACAAAGCATTACTGCCTTGACAGTCAGGTCCGGAGGGACGGCTTCTTTGGCCGTTCTGTCCTCCAGGACTTCCTTGTCTGATCTTTGTTCGCAGACCCACCACCGGGGTTGGTATTGCTGGGGTATCTATTCTAAGGTAAGGAATCTGTCACTAACGTGTCTCTTTCAGATGCACAAGTTACTAACTTGTGTAACGATATATCTGTAAGAGACAGTAGTTAGTGACAGATTCCTTACCGCCCCACCCATCCTCCCCGTTCTGCGAACTGATTTCTAGGGTTAAGGACATCCCTTTCAGGGCCCTAGTATTTTTCAGACACCTATGTCAGCTTCTTGCATGGCTCTGCGTTCCTGGCGCGGAAAGTCGTGTACAGAACTGACGTCAGCGCGCAGGGGCGGCGCCTAAGTACTGCCCGCGACGTCATCCCGGCGATCACGACGCCGACGACGGACGCGGAGCCGCACGACGCCGCCTACCGACGCGCAAGGGTACTGCTACGCAAAAAACTTTCCGGATCCAGCCTGACGCCTGGGGATATTCTAAGGTAAGGAATCTGTCACTAACTACTGTCTCTTACAGATATATCGTTACACAAGTTAGTAACTTGTGCTTTACAAATCGTTGGACCACCTCTACCAAAATCTAGAATTGCGATTTCCTAATTGTGATTCTTAGAGAATCGCAATTAGGAAATCGCAATTCCTGATGTAAGAAAACTTACATCTTTTAAATAGTGATTCGTAGTAGATTGCAAATAGACCTACCTCATGAATATTAATGAGGTAGGTCGCAGTCAGCAACCCATTAGGAATCACAGCCATCACAGGAATGGTAACCTGCTGAGGTCAGCAGACCGCCATGTCTGTGATTGCTTTTTAATAAAGCTATTTTTTTTTAATGCACCCGGTTTTCCTTAAAGAAAAATGGGATGTATTTAAAAAGAAAAAAATGAAACTTTAAAGTTTAATTTCTTAAGAGTAGGCAGTGGTCTGTGGCACCACTCCCTGCTCTTAATTTTTTTTTTTTTTTTTTTACATTCTCAAAGGGGAAGGGGTCCCTTTGGGACCCCTTCCCATTTGCGAATGGTTACCACTACCTTTTAGTAGTTGGTAAAAACATGAATGTTTTGCTGCTGTAATGCGGTCGCAAAACATTCATACATACCACTGAGATTCTGTATTTGGAAGGGATGCCCTTAACATGCCCCTTCCACATACCGAATCGGTGTGTATTTGCAATTGCAAGTTGCGATTCGGTAACTTGTTACTGAATCTCAATTTGTTCTTTGTACATAAGAAAAAGCATTTTTGCAGTCTGAAACAGCACTATTGGGCTGTTTCAGACTGCAAAAATGGTTTGTACATATGGCCCATTGTTCCTAAGTGTCCACTTTAATAAACTAAAAGTACAGCTCATATAATGCAGTGCTTTGTTAAATGACAATCCACGCTTGGAAACACAGCGTTTAACATAATTGGATTGGTCAGCAATACTATTTGCCCACTGAAACTTGCATGCGTAACTGTACTAAGTTTTAATTTCTACACTAAACTTACATTTGCTGTTCATGTAGTGCATTTAATGGAATGGATATGATTTGGCATTTTACTACACAGTAGGTGAAATTCTTCAATCCTTCTTTTCAGTGGGATATTTTAGGATTTCTTCTATTGGTTTTGCCCATAATTGGGCCTGTGCAGTCAGTCTTTGTAGTAGGACATGAGGGATGGAAAATAACTTTTGTTCAAAGGATGCCTCGTTACCTTTTGCTTTGACCATCTGACCAATTAAAACAGATGCAGTTTAAAGAATGTTATGAAGAAGCTAAAATCTACTCCCTACTCTGGCCGTAATTCCACTTGCAACATAGGATGACTTTTATTCTTATATCACTGAAGGAAATTGCAAAATGCGTTCACAAATACAAACCTTAAAATATGCTACACTTTCACAGATTATAGGTTGCCCATAAAACCATATGTTCTTGGGGCCCTTATCCTTTTTCTATCTAGGGCTAATGAAAGGATTTATAACAGCTCTCTGCCCCGTCAGCAGTTTTACATTCAGTATCAGCTCACTGCATCCTGTATCCACTCACTTCCACATGTCTTAGATCTGCTTCCAGGTTTTCTTCATTCCACCCCAGTTTATTAGCTGACTGCATTTGATAGTTGTTGTCCATATTTGTTCCAATGGAGTATCAGGTCTTCACTATCACTCCTCTGACCATGGAAAAAAGAATGCTTTGAGGCATTTCCGTGCCTGCATGCCTGACCACTGTGATTGCCAAAAGAGATGCTCTCTAGTACTCTGTCTCAGGCAAGAGAGGCAGACATCTAAAGAATGGTAGCAGTGTGATTCAGGCCTCCAACTGGAGCTGGTCGGATGAGGTGGGAAACAGACAGCACACATGAATTTCTGCTACCTTGGCCTCTCCGTGCTTAGAGCGTTAAAAGCAGGTCTTTTAGAATAGGTTTTGTTGTTTTTGACTTTCCTGCTCTCTCCACCCTCCATTGTGACTGAGCAGCCAGTGAAAGGACATTATTGTCTATCTGTGAGGGCTGGGCGGCCACTGTGGCATACTGCTCAGTTTCCCCAGAATCTGGATGTTCTGGTACTGTGCACCGAATCAGCCTCAAAATAAGCATTATTACTCATCGTAAATAGGTTTCAGAATGTAATATGCCCTTTATCTCACTACAGGCTTTTGGTTGTACATATAAAGACCATATTTTTGTCAATTTTGTGGCTCCTCTCTTTTATACTTTGTCTACTTTGTCCTATATTTGAGTATTGTTTTTCTTAATAGAAATCACAGCTCTACACTGCAGTTAATCTTTTGGCATCTGGAAGTCTGTCATCTGATAACAAAAAAGATAATGCTCTGAAGACCATCCAAAGGGCGGTCCATCTTTTTCCAGGTAAACCATCACATAAATATGTACATACCTTTGCTGAGTGTCACATCAGTACTTCTTTGTTTGATTTTGCCCTCACTTCTAAATTGTAAACAGTTTGCACTGATTTTTTTTAGCTAATAGAAATCTGAAATTATCGATCAGGCACTGAATAATCAGTGTAACTAATATCACACGCATTCAGCTACCACTGTAATGTAATCTAATAACAGAAGTATTATTCATACTATTACGCCCATAAAATTTTCAATGTGTTTGTCAACCAGAAATCTGTCATTTACTAAGTACACATATTATTGAAGGGTACTCCATTGTTGAAGCTTTTCTTTCATATATTCACAACATATTTAACAACCGCAAGTATATAGTATACACATGTAGTCTGTTCACTGAAAAAACAAAGGTTAAAGTTGAAGTTATGGGTAACTTTAGTTTTGCAGCATAAATGCACATGCTGTGCAATTATTTGGCCATCTAGTGATTGTGTCAAGAAACTTTTGTGTATTTCTTTTTTTTTTTGTGGGCATTGGCGACCACGATTTGGTGGTAAGTCCATCCCTTGTGTGACGTCAGACGGCGCCCCGGAAGTTCCTGTGCATGGTCGCCAACTTCAGATTCTTTTTTCTGGTTTTGGGTCTGAAAACACAACTGTGGAGCTCTGAAGTTTGTTTGAGAAAAAAGGTAAGAAGTCAAAAAACCAACAAAATCGCCAAAGAACACGAGAGAATCCAAAGCGGAGAAGGGGAGCCTTCTCGATCCTGATGGGGGACCCCGCCGGTAAGAACAACGTGGTCGAAGAATGAAGAGGCAGAAAGCGGTCATGTAAAACGCTCCTTTTAAGTTTTGCCCCGAAATGCCATCACAAGTTCGCCAAAAGAGACCCCCACAAAGTCTGAAACCTTTGCCTGCCGAAGATCGAAGGCTGCGAGGCCTGCGCAGAGTTTGTACCAAAAACACTCAAAGTACAACATCTACAAATGCTAGAACATTACACCATGTAGAGCTGTGACAAGGTGCAGGAATCGCTCAAAGACCTTGGTTTATACAGCGACGATGAGGAGAGGGTCGAAGAGGCCGAGACAGCATACTGAGAGGAGTCAGTCTGCAAAGTCTATGCAGCCGACGCTGAAAAAAGGCAAGCGCCGAGGAAGGCAGTGAAGGATGCCGAAAAGAATAAACTGAAGGTAGCAAAACTGCTGAAATGCATAGCTGGTAAACCCTCAGACTCAAAGTCCTCAAAAGCGGCCTCAGCGCCGAAATACCCGACGACTGAAGGTCCGCGCAAACTGAAAGAGCCACATGAGTCCCAACAAAAGGACACCGATGTGGGCAAACCGTTGACAAAAGCTTTGACGACTCAGACTTCGACTCGATAGGGGGTGACAGAAAAGGGCAAGGACTCGACGCTGAAAGAGCCCTCAACACCTAATAAAGAGGACGTTGTCAAACAAAGAGCGCTAGAGGTAGAGCAAAAGAAACAAAGGCTTGAGGTGGAGATGGCAGCCCTGCTCCAGAGAAAAGAGGAGTTCGAGGACTCCTTGAGGTAGTTTCGAATCTTGAGCAAACCTTCAACAACCACCGAGGTCGAAGATGATCAAGCAGGCATGGCGGCCCTGGCACCTCCCGAGCCACATAAGGAGGAACAGGAGGAGTGCTACAAGCTTGAGGAGGTACAAGAAATGGCAATGTTCGACGAACAAAGTCAGTTTGAGGACACATGGCAGGATCTCGACTCAGTCGCCTGAAGGTGTGGAAAGCTATCACTTGAGGCCTTCACCACCTGATGACCTGTCTCTTTACAGCAGCCTCATAAAGAGGGATGCAGACACCTATGGGGTGTAGTCGGAAGAGGAGAAAGAACAATCATGCTTCCTACTGGAGACAATAGCAGCCTCACAGAAGGCAAATCTAGATCTGCCAATGCTCCCCAGCATTGTCTATCAGGGAAAAGAGGCCTTCTGAGAGCCGGCCACAGCAAGGACAGTGACATCATGAGAGAAGAAGTATAAGCATTCAACTCAGGACCCCAGATATATAAAGAAAACCATCTCTGCAGACTCGATTATTGTCTCCACCACAAGGTAAAGAAAAGTGTCCCTACATCAATGGGGCCACCACCAGGGAAGGAGAGCAAATGGCTTGACCTGGTGGGGAGATACATGGATAGAGAAGCTGCCACACAATGGAAGAGATTTGAGCTCAAATGCGCTGCTTAACCACTATACACACCAGCAGTGGGAAGAGATAGAGGGCCTAATGCAACACCTCACTGAGGAATAGCGCAAGAGGGCCAATAGCATAACACAGGAAGGCAAGAATATTACCAACACGTGCCTTAAATCCGCACTGGATGCTGCAGACATGGCAGTAGACAAATGTGTACTGAAACAAAGCTCAGGAGACATTCCTGGCTCAGAGTATGGGGGTTCAAAACTGAGGTACAAGCCTCAGTAATCAACATGCCCTTTACAGGCAACGCTCTGTTCGGGCAAGCTGTGGATGATACCCTACAGCAAATAAAGAAAGTTGACACTGCAAAGGCCATGGGAGCATTCCAGTTCAGAGGAGAGGAGGTCCAGCAGACAGAAGGCACATCCGGGCAGCAGCAACAGTAGTCCCAAAGTACCACACATCAAAGCCCAACTCTACAATGACAACATTCAGCGAGGCTGTCCTTTCGGGGAAAGCCAAGAGGAAGAGGACACCCTCCCAGAGGGGGAGGATCAACAGGCAAGTGACTCTGCCACCACACAACCCCACAACGAAACACATGTGGGGGGAAGGATAGGGGGGATTCCTCAAGGAGTGGAGGAAAATTACATCAGACAACTGGATTTTAAAGATAATACGACACGGATACTGTATATAACTTAGTAAAAGACCTCCACACATACCCCGAGGGACCAAACACTTCAGGGGACAAGAGATCCCACAATTCAGAAAGGAAGTCAAAGAACTCTTCTAAAAAGAACTATACAAAGGGTTCCCCCAGGGGAAGCAGGCAGCGGGATCTACTTCCCCCTACTTTCTGGTCCTAAAAAAAGACCTGACACTAAGACCAATACTAGACCTTAGATTTCTAAACAAGTCCATACGAACTCAACATTTCAAGATGACTACACTGTAAGGAGTAACACCACTCCTAAGGAAAGGAGACTAGATGGCTACCTTAGATTTAAAAGACGCCTATCTACACGTACCAATGAACCAAGGGCACAAAAAATATCTCAGGTTAGTCTTAGACAAGGTACATTACCAGTTCAGGGTGCCGCCATTCAGCATAAAATCAGCACCAAGAGTATTCACAAAGTGTCTAGCAGCGGTAGCTGCCCACCTAAGAAGACAAGGACTCCATGTCTATCCTTATCTAGATAACTAGCTAGTAAAGGAACATTCAAAGGAAAAATGCCACAAACATATGCATACTTTGGTTGCCACACTTCAACGCCTTGGTGTCACCATAAACCACAAGAAATCCTCACCTCAACCGGAACATGTGAAAGTGTTCCTGGGAACAACCATAAACTCAATGACAGCACAAGCATACTCAGTCCAAAAAAGAGCATTCTCAGTCCAGAAAAGAGCAGAGGTGATGGCAGAGCAGGCTCGCCTTTGCCAGAGAGGCCGGTCTTTGACAGTGAGAACGGCCATAAAGCTTATGGGCATGATGGCATCATGCATCCCACTAATACCGCATTATAGATTACACATGCTCCCGATTCAGGAATGGATCTGCAATGGATGGTCACAAGCCACAGGAAGCTGGGAGGATCTAGTGGTTGTCACAGCAAAGGTACGTAAGGAAATACCCGACAAATGTGAACATAGAGGACCTTTCAAAACACCAGCTCCCACAGTGATCATAACCACGAACACATCCCACAAGAATTGGGGAGTGTACACAGGCAACCTGAAGGTTAAAGGGCTATAGTACAGCACGGTTGCTGTGAAACGCATAAACTATCTAGAAATGAAGACAGTCTTTCATGCTCTAAAAGTGTACCAAGCGATACCAAAGGGGATGATGGACGGAGCGCTTGAGCTAATCAAACACTCACCCCCAGTCAACTGATCTGGGTTTAATCCATCATCATTCTTTAGCTCACTCCGCCACCCCAGTTCAGACATGGCCATATGCAAATCAGTCTGACCCTGTGCCTCATGGGAACAGTCCAGCCCGAACTGCCAAGCCATGTCTTCCCTGGACCGGAAACAAGCATCCTGGGACCGGTTTCTGGCTATTCAGCCGTCATCAGCCAGGCTAGCTTGAATCCAGTGGCAAAGTGAGCAAGGGACCCACGTCTGGGCATACCCTGCCAACTTAGGGCAAACAAAGCGATACCAAAGGGGATGATGGACGGAGCGCTTGAGCTAATCAAACACTCACCCCCAGTCAACTGATCTGGGTTTAATCCATCATCATTCTTTAGCTCACTCCACCACCCCAGTTCAGACATGGCCATATGCAAATCAGTCTGACCCTGTGCCTCATGGGAACAGTCCCGCCCGAACTGCCAAGCCATGTCTTCCCTGGACCGGAAACAAGCATCCTGGGACCGGTTTCTGGCTATTCAGCCGTCATCAGCCAGGCTAGCTTGAATCCAGTGGCAAAGTGAGCAAGGGACCCACGTCTGGGCATACCCTGCCAACTTAGGGCAAACAAAGCGATACCAAAGGGGATGATGGACGGAGCGCTTGAGCTAATCAAACACTCACCCCCACTCAACTGATCTGGGTTTAATCCATCATCATTCTTTAGCTCACTCCACCACCCCAGTTCAGACATGGCCATATGCAAATCAGTCTGACCCTGTGCCTCATGGGAACAGTCCAGCCCGAACTGCCAAGCCATGTCTTCCCTGGACCGGAAACAAGCATCCTGTGACCGGTTTCTGGCTATTCAGCCGTCATCAGCCAGGCTAGCTTGAATCCAGTGGCAAAGTGAGCAAGGGACCCACGTCTGGGCATACCCTGCCAACTTATGGCGAACAAAGCGATACCAAAGGGGATGATGGACGGAGCGCTTGAGCTAATCAAACACTCACCCCCAGTCAACTGATCTGGGTTTAATCCATCATCATTCTTTAGCTCACTCCACCACCCGAGTTCAGACATGGCCATATGCAAATCAGTCTGACCCTGTGCCTCATGGGAACAGTCCAGCCCGAACTGCCAAGCCATGTCTTCCCTGGACCGGAAACAAGCATCCTGGGACCGGTTTCTGGCTATTCAGCCGTCATCAGCCAGGCTAGCTTGAATCCAGTGGCAAAGTGAGCAAGGGACCCACGTCTGGGCATACCCTGCCAACTTAGGGCGAACAAAAAAGTGTACCAAGCACACATAATAAGTCAGACTTCACTGATCCAAATGGACAACACAAGAACCATGTTCTACCTCAAGAAGCAGGGGGTAACAAAGTCATTCACCCTGTCCAAACTAGCTCAGGAGAAATAGAGGTGGGCCACCCAAAGACAAATCATGCTGCAAACTGTTCACCTACCAGGGGTATAGCACACAGAGAAATACAGACTGATCACACAAGACCGCACCTCCCATAAATGGGAGATAAAACAGGAGGTACTAAACAAAATTTTCAGAGCATGGGGCACACCAAGTATAGGTCTCTTCACAAGCCCGCAAAATGCCAAGAATTTGCCTCCAGGTTTCCAGACCACCAATCCAAAGGGAATGCCCTGTCAATGAACTGATCAGGGAAATTTGCAAACGCCTTTCTACCAGTTCCCCTGATTCCAAGGGTACTGCACAAATTCAGACAGCCAGGAACAACACTCAACCTTATAGCCCCAAAGTGGGCCAGACTGACCTGGTATTCGGACCTGCTGGGGATGGCCAAGGGGCGCAGGATCCTAATCAGGCCAGAACAAGATCTGCTAACATTGCAAAACGGAAGAGCGTATCATCCGGAGCCAGCCACGCTCAGCCTAACTGCATGGCTCCTGCATACCTAGAATTCGACCACTTAAAATTACCCCACAGGACAATGGAAATACTGAGGGAGGCTAGAAAACCAAGCACAAAGAAAATGCTTCACGGATAAATGGAACAGATACATCCACTGGTGCACAAGTAACAGGAGAATGAACTCAAGGACAGAACAGGAAATAGTGCAAATGTACCTCACACACCTGTTGGACAGTGGGCTGACATGCGCATCACTAAAGGTACATCTAGCAGCAATAGTAGCATTTACCAGATGTACATCTAAGACCAGTGTAGGAAGGTAGGATCTTTCTAGCATGGTTACCCCCACTTTGTGCCTGGTGTCAGTGTGTTTTTGACTTAGCCTGCTGGTATCCTGCTAATGAGGACCTCCGCAACTGTGCTCTCTCTCCTACAATGGTTCTGGTAAGTACTTTGGTACATCTTTAATTGGCTACTGGTGTACCCTTACACGTCCTTAGTATATGATACTGAGGTACCCAGGGCATAGGTACCCCAGGGGTCTCCCATGGGCTGCAGCATGTATTACGCCATCCATGGGAGTCCACTTAAACTGTGACTACAGGACTGCCATTGCAGCCTGTGTGAGGTGGTGCTTGCACCTCTTACAACAAATATAAGTTTCCTTCTATCTGAGGAAACTGCATTTAAAACCTGTCACCCCTAAGGTAGGCCCTTCGGTCCTGCGGGCAGGGTGCTTTGTCATAAGTGTGAGGGTGCCCCTGCACGAGCAAGACACCCCTACAAACCCCTAAGTTGATTGTCTAGGCTTTGTAAGTGCAGTCAGCCATTTTAAGGTATATAGTGGACATCCGTCATTACGAGAGGCCTAACTATATAATGGCTGTACCGAAACTGGTCATGTTTGGTATCAAACATGTCAGAATCATACCCAAACTCCGATTACGATGTTGGAAGTATGATCCTATGTACTGGGGGGCTCCCTAGGGTACCCCCCTCTACTCCCGGTGACAGCCTTTCAGGGTCTGCCAGCCAAATAGTGCTGCTGCCGACCACAGACACGATTCTTGAGCAGGGGAAGGTAGAACAATAGGTTTCCTGTCACAGGGAGGTGTGACCTCCTCCCAGACAGGACATAGTGTATTGGGCTGGGGTGGTGGCACATGCAAGCTCCACTAGACTGCTTTGAAGGGCACAGATGGTGCCCACCTTGCATTCTTCAGTTTGAGCCAGTTCGGGAACCCTTGGATCCCCCTCTGGCGCGAAACTGGATAAACGTCAGGGGAGTATCTTGCCCTCTGTCCAGCCCCTCTTCTGGGATGGACCCCCGAGTGGTTCCAACCCTTTCCTTAGGGTATTTAAGGGCCCCCCTGTAGGTGGATCCTCAGATTCGTAGTGGGACCAGACTCAAGCCTGAAACTACGTCACTCTTCAACCATCTGGACACTTGGACTGTGACTGGAACCGAGACTGCAACTGGGAAGACTCCTGCTGCTCTCTCTGTTCTTCAAGTCTTCTGCGTCGCCTGTGCTTCATGCAGGTTCTCCAAAAGACCTGTGGTCATCAAGGACACCTGAAGAAATCTCCCTTGGAGCGAAGGAGTTGCTCCCCTGCATCTGCAGGAGCCACAACAAAGCTAAATGTTTTGCTGCTCCTGACGTCCCACGGACTTCCCGAGGGTCAGCAACACAGGTGGTGGTTCTGCAGCTCTCTAGATGCCTGACCTGTCTTCTCTGCAATTTTGAGGACAGTATCCCTCGTTGGAGCCGATGGGACCTAACCCCTGTGCACCGCATCAACTTGCTGTTGCCAAGGCCTGTTGGCTCTGCACTCCAGAGATCTTCGGACTACAAGAAGCTCCAGCCTTCAGCACCTCATTCTGCAAAGAACAGTATCTTCTCTGCAGTCGTTGCATCGTGGGCCTCCATCTTGGGTGAGCTGCCCGAGGTCCTCTTGCGACTCCTGTGCCTTCGGCCTGTGGGTCCTCTTGGTGGTCTTCCTTTGCTTCAGTGGGCTCCCCTGCTTGCTTGGTGCCTGCTCTGACTCTCCTGCTGTTGGTGAGTCCCTTGGCCCTTGCTGGTCCCAACGTTGCTCCTTCTTCGTTTACCACACCAGTTGCTGCTACCAAGGCTCGTTGATGCTCCGGCCGGACACCGACCACCTAGTCACCGACATTTAACGTGGAAGAGCTCGTGCACAACTCCTCCTCATCATCATCATCGCCTGGTCCTCACGGCTGCAGCGACATGGTCACCGTCTTCAGTTTTGAACCTCCCAACATCAGTGGGCCTTGTGCTTCTGTGCCTCGTGCTCACCTCCGAGTGCCATAGACTCTGCTTGCAGGTTCTTCACTTCCAGAATCCATCCTTGGATTCCACCATACTTCTTCAAGGACTCCTCCAGAGACATTTCTTCCAAAGTCTCCCATTGTCGTCAACTGCAGGTTCCGACATCTCTTCACCCCTATGCACCCGGCTTCCCTGGCGCAGGTAACCTGGTTCCTGGGGTATCCACGGGTGGGGTGACTCTCCAACCTTCTGTCTTCCACAGGGTTTTTTCAGGGTCCACTAGGAAAGGTCCTTCTTCAAAACTGCAACCGCGACTTTCGCGTTGACTTCTATTGGGTACGCAGCTATGTTTCCACTCTGCACACAGCCTCCGTGGGGTTCTTGGGTACCTATGTTGGGTGGTTCCTTGTGTCCATGGCTCCTCTGGGTCTTCTGATCTAAGTCCCGTTCTCTCTTGCAGGTTGCAATCCACTTTATTCTCTAGTATATGGTTTGGTCTCCCCCTGGAGAACACTGTATCCTGTGCTTCTTACCTGATTGTTTTCCAAGTATTCTTGTGTGTGCTATTGATATCTCTGGGTAGGAGATATACCAATGTGTTAGTGATTGTGTTTTGTAGTAAAGATACTTATTTTTTATAAACACTGTGTTCCGTTTCATTTAACCTTTACTGTTAATTAAAGTTGGTAAAACAAGCTGCTTTACAGTCCTTAAAGATGAGCCTGAAGACTGCTCTCCACAGCTACCACGTTGAGAGCTTTCTATGGTTATCAAAGACCACTAAAATCACCATAAGGGTTGCCTGAAATCACCTTAAGGGTTGAATGGATTGGTGCAAAGTGCATCACTCCTTAGAGTGTGCACCATATACTAAGCCGGCCTCCTACAAACAGTCTCTTTCCACTTCCAGTAGTGAAAAGATTCTTTGAGGATTCAAAAAGGGTTGCTCTCTAAGAACGATACCAGCTTCAATGTGGAATCTAAGCATGGTGCTAACAAAACTGATGACAAAGCCCTTTGAACCTATGCACAATACTGATTTAAAGCAGCTAACCTTTAAACCAACATTTCTAATAGCTATCATATCCTTATACATGGTTAGCGAGTTACAAGATCTAACAGATCAGGATCCTTACCTGCAGATCCATAATGACATAATGACAACATGGTCCTTAGACCAAATCCCCAGTTCCTAACAAAGGTGGTGACACAATTCCATGTCAACCAATGTATAGAACTACCAAGAGCTAACTACCAAGAGCCAAAAACACAAGCAGAGTGGCCCTTCACACACTGGACGTGCAGAGGGCACAAATGTACTACCTACAGGAAACAAAAAGTTTTCATAAGGGGAATCAATTATTTGCCTCCTTTGCCAGAGCAAGCAAGGGATCACCAGTAACCAAGGGAACAATTGCACGATGGATATTGGATATTGGAAACCATACAAACCTGCTACACCAGAGCGGGAAAAACATTACCTGTGAGCCCAAAAGCACAATCAACCAGAAAGAAGGGTGCAACACTTGCATTCCTAGAAAATGTACCCAATGATGAAATCTGCATAGCAGCAACCTTTTAATCACCACACCTTCACAAAGCACTACTGTGTGGACATCCAAATGAACAAGGAGGCACAGGTGGGACAGAAGGTACTACAATACCTATTTGCCAACACATCCACATTTCAACGAAAACAACCCAAGGGACAGGATACCGCTATATAATCTAATGCACAGCATGTGAATCCAGAATAGGATTCATGCTGCAAAACGAAATGATTACTTGCGAGTAGGAGCAGTTTTACAGCTTGAAGAATTTTCTGGATTCACATGCAACCCTCTGCCTCCCTAGAAATGGGAGATAGAGCAAAGAGGTAGGAAGGAGGCTAAGAAGGGAAAAAATGATGGAAAGGACAAAAAAGGAAAAGAAAAAAGAATCTGAAGATGGTGACCAAGCACAGGAACCTCCGGGGCGCTGTCTAACATCACACAAGGGATGGACTTACCACCAAGTGGTGGTTGCCGATGATCACAAAAAGAAAGAAATACATGTAGGAAGCTGGCTCTGTATATACTATGCCAAAGTGAGGTATATTGTGCACAGTCAAGTGGATCCCCAAAGGTAGGCAGAGGTAAAGTTAGATAGCACCTCACTCTCTATTTGTGGTAGTGTGGTCGAGCAGTAAGGCAGTATCAGAGGACAGTGTTAAGCATTTGTTGTACACACTCAGTCAGCAAATGAGTTCACACACTCAAAGACTGAACTTCAGACCAATTGTTTTTGTATAAAAATATTCTTTTAGTTATTTTATTTTCTAGAACCAAGCAAGCGTAAGCAATAAGTACTTTACAGTAGTAATGCAATTGAAATACAGTTTGAATGATAATTGTATATGCACTTTGATTTGATTTACAGTATGGATGCAGAGAAATGCAATACTTTGTTAGATTATGCAATTTTAAACAATTTCTTTAGTTTCTCAAACTCAACACTTAGAATTTTCACAGAAAAACAGTCAATGTTATCTTATGGAGGACAATAGGGTTATCGGTTTTGAGGTAAGTATTTGGTAGTGGGAGTTGAGGTTCTGGGGGGTAGACTCCGGGGTCCCCCAGGGTCAAGGATGCACTCTTGTTACACCCTCAGCGGCACTAGGGCGGCCGGGTGCAGAGTGCTGAGACCCAATGTTATCCAATGGGGGATAGGGGGCCTCCGGTTGGTGACTGCTGGCAAGCAGGCCACTAGGTTGTGGGAGCAAAGCTCCTGGACTTTAGCTCAGGGCAAATGGGGAAACAAAGTAGCACCAAAGGTGCACCCTCAGCGGCACTATGGCGGCCGGGTGCAGAGTGCTGTTTCGACGTCGGACTCCCTGTGGTTTTCAATGGAGAACCTCCAGTTTGGAAAGACACTGCAGGCTTGGGGACGAAGGTCTTCCGGGTGCGACCACCACTTCGAGAGGTAAGCTGGGAAGTTAGGGGTTGGTTAGGCACCGTCGGTTTGGGCACCCAAGGCCGTGGGGCGTCGGGTGCAGGAGTGCCTTTTGGGGTCGGATCTTCTTACCAGCTAATGGTCGCGGTTAGGGGGGGGGCTTCTGGATTTAGGCTGCAGGCGTCGGCTGGAGGCTTGAGGCAGGTCAGGGGTCGCCGGATCTCGGGTCAGGATCGCCGGGGTGACCTCCTCGTGGTCGTTGCCCACTGGAGCTCGTGCCTTGGACGGCGGGTGCAGAGTGGGGCGGATTCGCGGTGTCCGGCCGGAGCCAGAGGTTGCAGGTGAACAAATCCGGTGTTCACGGGAGACAAAGTCTTTGTGCTTGAAGGCAGGCAGGTCCTCCGGGGTTTTTGAGGTTGCTGGCTGCAGTACACACCGGGATTTGGCAGGAGCATGTTTGAGGTGGAGACAGGCCGGTAGGGCTGGGGCCAAGTCAGTGGGTGTCTTCCTCTTGTTAGCTGCTGCACGGCTGTTAGGTCCTTCTTCTTGTTGCAGGTTCTTGTCTGAGGAAGCAAGGTTTAGGGGTGCCCCTAAATACTAGATTTAGGGGCGTTGCAGGTAGGTAAAAGGCAGGGACCAATGGGTCCCTTACCTGGGGTGGGTACACCCCCTTATGCCAACCTCCAGTGGGAGGGGGGAATGAGCCTCTCCCTGGTTGGCTGAGTCCCCCCATCTTCAAGAAGGATTTGGACTGAGAGTTGTGCTTCACCTCGCCTCCCCCACCTGAGGGGTGGAGTTGGCAGAGTTGGGCACACCTCTCTTCCTCACTTGTTTATCCCGCCGGTTCTCCTGTCCAAAGTGGGGGTCAGAACCAGTGGGGACCAGTTGCCGAGAGCAGCACGTGGCCTGGGGAAGCTCACAAAGGCGGCAAGCCTTTGAAGCTTCTCCTTCGTGAACCCTGCCCATCCTGGGGGAGGAGGCTCGGCACCTCGTCCCAGGATGTGCATTGTTTCAGGCCCCAGAGAGCAGCAGGCTCTCGACCCAGGGGTCCACAAACATGTCTGGTGGTGGCAGCTGAAAGCAGCCACTCAGCCTGGACACTAGAGGTGGGTTAGTTTTCAGGGGGCATCTCTAAGATGACCTCTGTGTGCATTTACATTAAATCCCACATTGGCATCAGTGTGGGTTTAATGTGCTGAGAAGTTTGATACCAAACTTCTCAGTTTTCAGCGTAGCCATTATGGTGCGGTGGTGTTCGTAATGACAAACTCCCAGCACCATATACTCTTAATGGCAGCACTGCACTTACAATGTCTAAGAATGGACTTAGACAATGTAGGGGTACAGGGCTCATGCACCTGTACCCTCAGTACTGGTATAGTGCACCCAGCTAGAGGTGGGTTGTAGGCATGGCACACAGAGGTGTGTGCCATGTCGACTCTTCACTTTGCTCTGCACCAAAACACGCAGCCTGCAAAGGCAGTGTGTGTGTTTGTAAGGGTACAGGACCTCTAAGGGTGGCACAATAAGTGCTGCAGCCCTTAGAGGCCTTCTCTGGTCACAGTGCCCTGGGTACCTGTGGTACCATTTACCAGGGGCTGACCTGTGGCCAGAGATGCCAATTGGGTTTAGGCTTCAATGCAGTTTTAGGGAAAGAACAGAGGCCCTGGGTACCTGATTAGCAGGAGCCCAGGGCACACTCAATCAAAGTACATCAGCAATTCAGCAAAAAAAGTGGGGGCAACCATGCAGAAAGAGGGCACTTTCTCACAATGCACAAACCTTTCCGGACCCAACCACTAGATGGTGGAATAATGCACAGCATGTGAATCCAGAAGATTCTTCAAGGTGCAAAACTACTCCTACTGGTTATTTCCCATTTTGTTATAACGTGCTAGCATTTGTTTTAAAAAACAAAAAAAACAAAAAACCTTTCAAATTCACTAAACAAACACAGTTAAAGTGGAGTCATGATTGCGAATTACGACCAAAAACCACTGAAAATCCCAAGACGTACTTAGAACCGCAATCCATAATTCACGCAGCAGACACACAATCCATAACTTGCACACTAAATGCATTGCTCTTGACCTCATTTTTGATGTAGCAGATGTAACTACAAATGTCATGATTAATCTTACAGCTAAGAGTTTGCAGCATGTGCTGCTGTAAATCAAATGCTTTACACACTGCTGCCAAGTAGTATTTGCATGGATGTTGCAAGTTCTTTATCTGATAGAGACATTTAGCCGCAGATTCCTTATCTTCGAATCCTCCCGAGGTGCTTGACCGGATCCGGAAATTTTCCCAGCAGTACCTCTGCACATCTGGTGTGTTTATTGTACAGACTCCTTCTCAAGCTCACAAGCTTAAGGAGTTCAATAGATGGGGAGGATCTCCATGAGCGTTCTGCTAGTCTCACGTTGGGTCTGTCTGAGTTTAAGCTATCATTGAACCATGGTTTGGAGTCTCTGTTGGACTTTCTTTTTAGTTGTAGGGGGGCAATTGCATCCAGAACTTTCAACATGGAGTTGTTGTAGTGCTCATTGAGTTCGTGGACATCGGACATGAACGAAGGAGGAGGCAGGGACAGATTGCTACGGGATATGAGCTCATTCATGTTTGCATTTAGCAGCGATCTTTTCCAGTGTCTGTTTCTTGAGTTGGAATCTTTTGGTGTTCCATCGTTCTAAGATGAGGAAGGTGATATAGTGGTGATCCGACCAGTCACAAGGGACAATCGATTCCAGCTGAACGGAGTTGGAATTGGAGGTGATTAGATCAAGGGTCGAGCCTAAGTTGTGCGTTGGGCTGTCACAAAATTGAGTCAGGTTGAGGTCAGCTAGGAAGTTTTTAAGACTATTAACAGCCTGATCATTCGGGTCATTCCAATGTAGATTGAAGTCTCCCAGGAAGATCTGGGGACAATGGAGACCCAAGTTGGATGAGATGGTTTCCGTAGTTTGTTTGACCAGAGGGAGGTTGTCTCCTGGCGGATGGTAAAAGAAGTGCAGGTTGCATAAGGGTCTGTGTTTGCTGATGATTTCAATGCACAGATATTCACAGATTTGCAGAGGGAGACTGCTTTGCTGAGAGACTGTTATGGTATATACAGGCGATGCCTCCACCAGTTCTCTTAGCTCTATCAAGTCTGATAATGTTGTGCCTAGGAGGGACTAGGATGTCAAGGACAGGTCCTGAGGAGTCATTAAGCCAAGTTTCGGTGAGGATTAGGAGGTCGAGTTCCTGATCTAGGATGAGGTCAGCGATGTCCGTGGCAGGTTTCACAGCTGATCTACAGTTGAGCAGCATGCATTTCAGGTGTGTTTTAGAGTCTGTAGGAATAGGCTGTATGATGTGAACTTGCATAAGGTTAGCAACATTTAAGGCATTAGAGTTATGTCTGGGAGCTCTATGGGGGATTAGTGGAATAGTTTGAATAGGCCCCGGTATGACTGGCTTATGTCTAGTAGCTCTAAGAGGGTTTAGTGGTGTAGTTTGAATGGGTTCAGGTGTGACTGGCTTGGCTGATTGAGTGGAGTTGTAAGCTAGGAGGAGGGAGCGAATGTCCGGGTCAGATCGGTAGTTCTTGGATCTAATGGGTCTGGAGGGGGCGTTAGGGTAGGGAGTGGTACTCCAGTTCCAGCTGGGAGATGTCTGCTTAGGGCCACTCCTCAGCTCAGAGGGAAGGGTTGGTATTTTAGGGTATTGGTTGGTCACTTGCAAGATCAACTGCAAAGCCTTATTGGACGATAAGTCAAGGGCCAGCTCTGAGGTGATGTTTATGAGCTTTTGTATGTCAGTTTTGAGTTTTTGAAGCTCCCAGTTGATTTCCTTAAGTCTAGAGGCGGGACATGGTTGAGGATCATTGATCTTGGAACGGGAAGAAGAGGGGCCGTTCACGAGGGTGGAAGTAGGCGTGGAACACGAATTGGGACGATATGGAGAGGCACCGTCCCTGGAGGAGGATTTCAGGTGGGGTTGTCCAGATGGGAACAGCGGGGGGATGATTTGGAGTGGTGAGGGAGCTTGGGCGGCAGGGGAGTTAGGTTCAAGAGTTGGGGAATCGCAAGGGAATGAGGCATATTGCTGTTATTGAGGTTTGAGAGAGCCGACTTCATGGTGGAGAAGGGGTGAGCCTGCGGCGAAGTTATAGGCACGATAGCAGTATCTAGTTTAGTTTAAGGAGGTATGGAGGAAGAGTTATAAAGGTAACCAATGCTATGGCTGTTAGTGAACCCAGCCCTCAGAGAATAGAGGTGGTGATGTCTGGGTTGTCGGGACATGTTGGGTGAGTCAGTGCATGCTAGATGCGGTGGAGCGATGGACATACGTGTGCTGTTCCAGGTAGCAGGAGAAGTCACAAGGTGATTGGGCCTATGTAAGGAGACTTCTTGGAGGTCCTGAAGAATGGGTGAGGGGCTGGAGTCCCTTGATGATTTGAGATGGTCACTATGGATAAGAGAATTTTTAATGACGGAGAAACTTTCAGCAAAGATTCCTAGATTACGATCAGAGGCTTGTATGAGGATAGTCCCGTTGTTGTAAATGGATATGGTAGCAGTCGCTCTGAGTGTGGATGACGGGACTGCCGAGAGTCTTAAGCAATGAGGAAATTTCTTAGCAGAGGAGGTCCTGAGTAGTGAGTAGAAAGCCTTACTCCACTGGGCTCTTCTTTTAGTATAAGATCAGATCGCTTGTAATGGCTCCTTTTTTTAGGCAAAAATATGGATCAGAGATAAGGGTTTCTGGATTAGATTTAAGCAATCTGTGTTTGAGGGATTTTGCCGCGTTTTTTCATTGGTTGGGTGGATAATTAATTATGCAACTATTCAGACCAATCCGCTCAAGCCTGGAGTCCGGACACCTCTGTGCGAAGGAGGCCATGATTGAGTATGAAGACGGAGGGACCTCTGTTGGAAAGACTCACGGGGAGGATAGCAGAGTGGGGACTCACTTTCTATCAGTGTGTATCTTAAGTGGAGGGCATATGAGGACGTTGGGAGTGTCGAATTAGTGGAGCTTCGAAAGGGAGGAAACTTACAGTGGTAGAAGGTAGCTTTGACCTTGTTGAAGGTGCAGAGAATCCCCAATAGAGTAGCTCTAGTGGTTAGCAACATGTCCCTAACCGTTCCAAGATGGCCGTCGCATTGGCATAATGAAGAGCTGTGTGAGTAACCAAAGTTGTTACAATAGTAGAAGGTAACTTTGATCTTGTTGAGGGTGTAGAGAATCCCCAGTAAAGTAGCTCAAGTGGTTGGCAGAAATGACCCCAGCCGTTCCAGGATGGCCGTCACAATGAGATAATGAAGAGCTGTGTGAGTAGCCAAGGTTGTTACAATAGTGAGGAGGTGAGTGAAGAACATCCAAGGAGGTTGTAAGATGTAGGTACAGTGATTCTCCAGCCGTGGAGTGTTAAATGTAATGAGAACTCAGGTGGACAGCAGCATTAACCCACACCTTACAAAATGGATAATGTGATTCGAGGAGGCAGCAGCAGTGGGCGATATTGTTCCAAGATGGTCGTAGCATTAGCATATTGAGGAGCTGAGTGAGTAATCTAAGATGGACGTATAGATACCAGAGTGAAGAGCATCTAAGATGGCCATAGAGATATCAGAGTGAAGAACAGAGTGAGGAGAGTAAAATGGAGGTCAGGGTCAGGAAAACTCTGCAACAACTGGATGCGCGGGCCTGCACTGTAGGAACACAGCGCCTCCACTTAAATAACAAGTATGAGCTATATGAGCACCCCCAGTTAAATCACACGTATGAGCTAAATGCTCCAAAGGGAGTTGGCTCTCCTGTGGTGACCACACGATCGGGACGCAGCGTCCGGACGACCCCGGAAAAGCAGGCAGTCCGCTCCGACCCGTGCAGCGGTGGAGGGAGGCGGATCCGAACCACTGGGCATGGGTTCAGTGCAGCAGTGTGGTGGGTCGAGTCAGGACCAGCTCGCGGGGGCAGAGCTGGTCCGACCAGCCCAATCTCAGGCCTGAGCAACCTGCTCAGATGGTAAAATGTGCTCTCACCGCTCGAGACCCGGATCGGGTCGAGGAGAAGCAGGAGGGGTCCACGCCCGACCTCGGGTCGAGTCAGTGAGCGTGACTCCGCCCCCGGCTGCGCACCGTGATGCCAAGGAGGCTGATAAGCTAACCAAAAAATTTCAGGAGAAAGCTTATCCCAAGAAGATCATTGACCAGGCTCGTAAGAGATCTCGAAATACCCCGAGGTCTGCCTTACTTTAGACAAACACTAAAACTGAAATAAAGTCACTTATATGTGACACCACATATAACTCCTCTTCCAATGCCATAAAGAAGATCATTAATAACAAATGGTCTATTTTGACCTCGAATCAACTCACATTTGCGAAACCAATGTTTTTATTAAAACGCAAATAGGAGCCTAAGGAATACCTTGGTCCACACAGACACTTACAAACCCAAACAGAACACACAACTGACATTGTGGAACCAACCCCCAGTCAAGGGCCATTACCCATGTGGTTCGTGTGTAGTATGTCCATTCACCACTCAGACCACACATATAGATCTGGGCCTAGAATACCCATGGGAGCAACGCGACCACACAAACTGTAATACAGACAACATAGTATACATGATTACATGCCAGTGTAGACTAAGATATGTCGGTATGACTACCAGAAAGGCCAAGGTGCGAGTAAGTGAGCACCGGAGCACAATGAGACGCTCTATCTCAGCCACCAAACTAACAGCCCACTACCTAGAAAAGGGACATATGGACCTAGACCTAGAGTGGTCCATAATTGAACAGGTCATGGGCGGTATGAATGTGGCAAGGAGATTACTTGAAAGAGAGCAACGTTGTGTATACAGAATGAAGACTCATGTGAGTGGACTTAACGATTCCATTCCTTGGAATCAACTTAATTACAGATAACTTGAATAGTACCCCCCTAAGGACATTCGGGTTGAAGCTCGGATTGCGCTCCACTGAGCGAGTGAACAGATAGTGGAAAAGCCATTACCTTTCTAGTTATGTTATTCAGGAACCCCGTATTCAGAATATATTACTATAACCCCTGAAAAGTGATATGAACACAGGTCTAACCCCTTCGTGAGGTGGGGGACCACATTTACCACAAGTCCACAGGACTCCCCGTCCTATACACCTGTTTTTTTGGGGTGCAGATACTCATGATCCCCATGATAAGATTGGCCCGAAAATATCCATACATGCGGGCCCCTAAAACTTGTTAACGATACATAAATGTTTCAGGCAACTACTAGTGCTGCTCTAGTTAACTGGAACCAGAAAATATGAAAAAACTACAATCCCCATGATTCAGACGGTTTTCTATAGTCCACGTAACGTGAGCAACGTTGTACGTCATCACGGTGTGCAGCCGGGGGCGGAGTCACGCTCACTGGCCGCCCGGGACGGGTTCTAGAAAGTCTGATAAAAGCCGGTCTCTGGCAACCGACTATGCAAAAGCTGTGAGACGCAGACCAAGTAGGTGTGGCAGCGGGGCAGGACCCTTGATGCAGTAAGTGTATGGTGCAAATTGAGCCTGATATACTACAATCACGGTACGTTCAAGAACTAGCACTGCGGCGCCAGTACTAATACTTTAAGTGGTTTATTCCCCCGCTTCTTTCTCTTCTCTTCGGACTCGTTTTTCAGAGTCTGACTACAGGGCTACCCCACCCCAAGCGCTGCGATCTCTTGTGACGATCGTTCTCCTCCAAATTGGGGTAAGGGGGTCATTGCTATATGAGTGAAAGTAAGATATTCACGTGTTGGGCAGTATGAGTGTAGTGGTTTGGTATGGATGGAAAAGCGTGTGGTGCTGGGACACGGTGGAGTGCAATTGCACGATTTTTTCCGGGGCTGAGTGGCAGTATGCGAGTAACATCGCCACTACCTATGAAAATGTGTTTTTACTTAAGAAGGTTCCGTGAGTCATGGTTACGCATCCGATAATTTCGGCAAACGGTCGCTCCTACACACCCCTCCTGAATGGCAAGTATGGGTGTTAAGAGCGTAGCAAGGATGGGTTAATTGAGCACGAATACCCATTTTCTCTAAATGTTTTTCTTACAGATGGAGTAGAAACTTGTGCAACAGGAGAAGAGATAAGGTATCTGTTCCCTAATTTTCGTATAGGAGCAGCTTTCTCCCCTTTACAAACCTGAATATAGGACACTTCCGGTTCTTATCTCACCAGGGAGGACATTATTTTTTGCTCTGAAGAAAGTCCAGGACCCGATTGGGCCATTTTTTCCGGACTGAAACATGTTGGCACTAGGATCATAGGACCATTACCTCCTGACGACCCATTTATACTTTTTTCTTCTTTTAAATACCCCCTACAGTTCTGCTAATAAAGGGATACCTGGAACCGCAGGGGGAGTTTTATCTTTAAACCCCCTGGCCTTATTCTTTTAAGTGCTCCTTGAAATATGGTTGAGCCCACCCTGACCTTTAGGAGTCAGGGTGAACCTGATGAGGAAGCATGACGCTACTAGAGTGTGTGAGGGGTATATAACAAAAAGAATGTGCTTCCTTTGATTTGATTTAAACATTTATATAGCGCACAAATGCCAGACGGCGTCTAGGCGCTTGAACCTGATGGAAAGTAGAAAGTTACCACGCAATCCAGAACTGAAAGTTAATTTACAAAAAGCCAGGTTTTTAAAGCTTTTCTGAAGGCCAGGATAGTTGGACAATTCTTTATCTCACCGGGAAGCACGTTCCAGGTTTTAACGGTTCCTGGAAAAAAACTTCTTCCGCCCCAACAAACTCTTTTGATTCTGGGCATTTGAAGGAGTTTGCAGTGAGCCGACCTCAAATTTCTGGTTGGTATATACCATTTTAATTGCTTTTTCAAGAAGTCAGGGCCCACCCCATGGAGTGCTTTGAAAGCTAGACATTGGGCTTTGAGTATAATTCTCTTCTCCACAGGGAGCCAATGTAGCATCTTCAACTTCTGCGAGACCGGCTGGAATTTTGGAATATCCAGCAGTAATCTGGCCACTGCATTTTGAAGCCGTTGTAGCTTTGAAGATGCTGCTTTTGTATCCCTACATAAAGCGCGTTTCCATAGTCCAATTTGGACAATGCCAGTGCTGTCACCAGAATTTTTACTGACTCCAGTGGAATAAAGGGGCAGATTTTTCTAATCATCTTCAGGATGAAAAAGATAGAGGAAGAAAGGGAAGTAATCTGATGTTTGAAGGTCAATTTGTCATCAAAGATGATGCCTACATTTTTGGCCTTGTTTACAGGCGTTGGGGTGTTTCCTAGGCAAGTCGGCCACCATCTGGGTGTCCAGAAAGAGGTATCAGAGCCCAATAAGAGGACCTCAGTCTTTCCACCATTAAGTTTCAGGCAGTTCAGACTCATCCATTGATGTACCCGAGACATACAGAGATTGAAACGATCTGCTGTCTCTTCCATGTTGCTGGAAACTGACACCACCAATTGGGTGTCATCAGCGTACGAGACCCCTGAGAACCCACATTGCCTAATGATTTTGGCCTGAGGGGAGACATACAGATTGAACAACGTAGGGCTAAGGGCCGAGCCCTGAAGCATCCCACACGGGAGCGAGAACTGTTCTGAGGCAAAGGCCCCCGATTCAACTGATTGGACTCTATCAGAGAGGAAGGAGGTCAACAGTTTAAGTGCTAGTCCTCTAATACCTTTCCCACTATTAAGTGGCTGACACCCGGTGTGCTTCCTTTTTCCCAACTGTGTCTTGTTTTTGTTTTATGTGGGGTACTTACATTGATACTTGGATAAAGTCTCTACCACAAAGAGTGTTACTGAAGGTAAGTTACTTGTTCTTCTAAGCCCTTGTTCTGAAGAATATGTGTTCAGATGTGGAAGGAATGACATGAATAGTGCCATTTACCTGAACTGTGTGATATGCTTTTATGACCGTTTCCTTTTTCCGAGGGAAATAATCTGCCTCCTGGCACTCCTTCACCTAATAGTGCTTTGCCTCTTCGTTTTAATACAGGCAGAAAATATTGTTTGCTGAATTCCATTCCTTAACATATCAGGTACTGTTATACACAATGTTTGTTACTTTGGTTCTGCTGCCTTTAGTACTTTAGGCTGTTCCCGCTTTGGTTTCGTACGGAGAATTGGAAATACATGGTTGGGTAAACATGTTCCTGATATAGGACCTCGTTACCCCATCCCTGGGAAATCCAGCACAATATAATACCGCAGCTGGAATTGTGGGTTGCGTATCCCTCCACTATTAGATTTATTTGCACGGTTTTCTATAGGTTTTTTCCATATCCCAGTTCCTTTTACTTAGATATATTTTACCAGGTTTTCAGGGGTGACATATGGCCATGGAAAAAAAGGGAAGGTATGGTTTTATAGCATATCTTGAAATTTTAATATGGGAGGAAACTTTACTGCCCAAGTCGGGGTTACTAAGAAGCCTGTGAGGATGGCCCATACTCTTCTTCTGGGGCACATGAGGCCATGGTGTAGCAGCTCCATTCTCCCATTGTAAAAAAGGTTTAGGAAAGTAAGTTGCTAGAAATCACATGGATTTCCTGACATCTTTCAACTAGTAGAAAGCTGGGAAGGACCTTGTGGAGAGAAGATTCATCTTAAACCAGGATCAGAGACCTTAAATGCTTTTTGGATAAACTTTTTTCATAGACTTCAAAGTCATCCGACGAGATGAGGGAGAGTCGTCACTGGAGGCCTGGCTCCACAGTTGAGCCTGCGCCTTTGCCGTTCCCGTGGCTCCCAGAGTCTGGGAGCCGGAGTGACCCTGCCAAACACTGAAAATTTTGAGGCCCTGCACCTCATATTTGGGCAGCCCATCCCCGCCAGAAGGACCCCTACTTGTTCCCTCCTGGAGAGTCCGCCCCCCGCGCCAGTTGGGCCCCTTGGATCCACAGATGGATCCAGACTGGCCCGGTCCTGTTGATGCTCCTGGCTCCGCCGTCCCTATTCTCATTCTTTACTCTGACACTGAGCCGCAGGTGCTTCGTCCAACACTGACTTCTGTGCCGACTGGAGCCATTCCCTCCAGGCCGCAGCTTATGCCCTATTCTTATGGGCTAGGACTTGTGGAAGATTGGGAGGGGCCACTGGACCCTGACGAATACCAGCCCTTAGACCAGTGGACTAGTGTGAGGATTTGGCGGATGCCAGTGGACTGGACACTTCCCCAGATACTGGCTTGGTCTCTCCTCCTGCCGTGGGTACGGAGATGGGAACCTCCTTTGCTATGGTGGTGAGACGGGCAACTGAGGTCCTGGATCTTCACTTGCCCACTGTTGCAGTCAAGATGAACGTCTTGACAGAGGTGCTTCAACCGAGAGTTACCCCCTCCTAACCACTTCTCCCATTTAATGAAGCCCTTACGGACGTCCTGCTCAGGACCTGGTCCAAGCCCTGCATAGAGGCTCCTGTGAACAGGACAATTGCCTGCCGCCATCGCCCTGCCTCAGGGGATCCCTCTTTCTTCACCTAATACCCCACACCGAAGAGCTTGGTGAGCCAAGCCTCCACTTCCAGAGTAAATCCTGGCGCATTCCATACCACCCCACCGGGTGGGGAATCCAAAAGGCTGGACACATTGGGTAACAAAATGTTTTCTTACGCTTGCCTGGCATTGCAGTCTATGAAAACCGCATGCCTTTTGAACTGGTTGTGCAGGTGCTGCCCATGGTCCCGGAGGATGCCCAGACCATACTCTCCCAAGCTATGGCAGATGGGAGCGATGCAGCTAAGTTCACAATTCGATGTAGGCTGGACACGACCGACTCGCTAGGCAGAGCGTTTTTTTCATTGGTGGCCTTACTGTGCCAGCCTGGCTGAGGACAGCTGGCTTTTCAGGGGCTGTTTAAGCTTCGCTTATGGACATGCCCTTTGATGGCTCCTGTCTCTTCGGGGACAAGGCGGGCCCAGCACTGGAGCGCTTCAAGAACAGGAGGGCTATGGTCAGGTCATTGGGCTTTTCCATGCCCCGCCCCCGTCAACCCAGTTCACCTTTTGCTCTTTTCGTGGCCACGAAAGGGGTTTCCTGTAACATTCTTACCTGCGCAAGCTCCTCAGCCTTTGCATTGCCGAGGATACTGTACCCACAGATCGCCTGGGTCCGGTAGCCAAAGGTCAGGCCAGCCCACCATCCCCCTGCTAGCTGCAGCCTCCAAGCCTCATTAGTTTGCCCCCGACCATCATGGGCAGTCAGTGGAAGGTAGGATATCCCACGCACTGGAGAGCGATAACATCAGACCGCTGGGTCTTCCAGATAGTTTGATGGGGCTACTCCTCCCCTTCGTGACTGCCCCTCCACCCATGTGCGACAGGCTGATGGAGGACTGTTTCTCATTACTCCGCCAGGAAGTAGCGGCTCTCTTAGCCACGGTAGCCATAGAGAGAGTGGCGAAGCCAGAAGTAGGTTGTGGTTGTTATTCCTGCTACTATCTGGTGCCCAAGAAGGACAGAGGCCTCGTCCTACCCTAGACCTGCACCCTCTCGATTTCTTCCTGAAAAAGGAGACCTTCAAAATACTCACACTCTGTCAAGTTCTGTCTGCCCTCGACCCGGGAGACTGAATGGTAGCGTTAGACCTGCAGGATGCATACTTCCACATTCCCATCCTGTCTGTTCCCTGGCATTACTTGCGGTTGGCGGTGGGCCACAAGCACTTTAGGTTTGCTGTGTTCCCTTTTGGCCTTACCAGCGTCCCTCAGGTGTTCACCAAGGTGGGTGGTTGCAGCTCATCTGAATCAGTGAATTGAGGGAATTTCTGTTTTGAAAACTTTATTTTGGGCCGTTCATAGCTGAAAATTGAATAGTATTGTGTTAGCAGTATTTAGTTTGCCAAAACCCAATCACTCATTTGTGCAAACCTCAAACTTCACACACCAGCGAATACCAAAGTTTACATTTTTTCCACATATTGGAACTCTTAGAAAAAGCACAGGCGAAAAAAGCTTAGGGTTTTGTATTCTAAAATCAGCACTTACCATGATAGGCAGAATTAATTGCCCAGGTTCCACGCTTCCCCGCCCACTGACACGTCTTGTATTCTGCTTACATTAGTTTCTCACTTGTTTCACTTATGTAAATCTAACGCTGGCCTTCATAAATGTAGAGAGAGCTTGACACTTGCAAAGGTACTGTTTACGCTCCATTGGTCTTCTCGTTGCATATTCATTTCTGCATGCCCCCTCAGTTTCTAGTATTAGTTTGATGCGAGAGAACACGTTAATACAGTGATTTTAAGCATACGGGAAAATACCGTTAACACAAAATGAATCCATTCGCTTGTCTCATGATTTTCATATGAAAAAATCATCGGCATGGCTTTCATTCTTTGACTTAAAGCAACAACATAGCCTCGTGTGCTTTTTTGACAAACGAAAATCAACGAATATGTATGTTAAACTGAATTGCTTCTTGTGCGCGATACTTGACTGTTCTCCTTTTATCACAGCGAATAGAACTTGCAACCCACCGTGCATAAAAGAAACATTGTGATGTCGTGCTCCCATCTGGTGGTGTTTGTGAAATATTACACTTCGAAGGCTTTTATCTACACTATGCGTCCTTATATCTTTTGAATGTGGAGTGTAGAGAATTGTCAGTGAATTCTTTTCATTTCTAATTTGGTCAGTAATGACCGGTCACTCCAAATTCACGTTCCACGTTTGGTGCCATACAGAATTGATTTATTTATTTCTATTCTCTTTAAATTTTGGGTTTGCTAAGGCGCCATTGTGCTGTAGAAATTATGTCCTGCTGTTACTCAAATTCTTTGAAAAGCTGGGCCTTCGAAATATGTACTTTAACTACCCAAGATTGTTCACCTTTAGAATATCCCCTAACGCCAGACTGGATCAGAAAGAATTTTTAGCATAGCCCCTGCGCACCTGTAGGTGGTGTCTTGTGGCTCCATGTCAACCTTGTTCTGCCCTGGTGCTAGTTCCTAACATTTTCTGGTCAGTTAATGAGGTTTTTCTCAAAAATCATATCCTGTGTGCAAGGAAGCAAGATCCCTTCTGAAACGACATGGTTTAAACCTTGTAGGGGCTGTCGCACACAGACGTCTGTGACAGAACCCCACAAGATGTGTCTCTGAACCCCACATGGTGTGTCTCTGATGTTTGGGTCCCAGTTGTCAAAGGAGTGTGCCCTCATGAATCGAAAGGCGATCCGCAAAGCCAAGCTGTATGCCACCGAACACCAGAGGAAGTCACGTAAGCCCATTCCTGCTTGAAGTCTCGGGCTGTTCCCGTGACAGGTCTTCAAAGCAGTCCAAGTCTTTGGGTAAGTTTAAGTCCAAGAAGAAGCATACCAAGGCCAAGCAGGTTTCAACCCAGTCTCGCCACTCTCTTTCTAAGAAACCACGAGGAGGTCAACATGCCTCTCCCCAGTATTGCTCCTGGTCCCCTACTGAGGAGCCAATTCCGCAACTGATCCCGATGCACATCGACTTTTCAGGGCAGATGATGACATCTCAAGGAAGCCATGTTGCAAATGTTTGGCAACCTACTGGTTCCCTCTGGTGCACCTTCGGCCCCATGTATCTGCAGGGGCCTCCAGTCAGCTGGCGGATCTGTTCTCTGGGCTGTCTGTGCCTCTTGAACCCATTTTAAGTTCAGGTCCACGCCCAGCACTAAGTCCCACACCGGTTCTTGCCATGTCAATGCTGGCCCTGATGCCAGAGGAGGACGCCATTCCTATTGTCCTGTCTGACTCCGAACTGAATTAGTCTCGACCACAACGGACGTCACACCTTGAAACAGGTCTGGCATGACTGTATCCAGTTCATTCTGATTCTGACAAAACAGTACCTTTACCCAGGTGCCTTCCTCCAGTGCTCCAGCAACATTTTAGCTAGGTCTCTAAGTAAAGTTAACCAGCTTTTGGTAACATGGAGATGATGAAAATGACTTACACCCACAATATGATGATGACAATTTCTGTTTGGACTTTCAGGTTGTCAGTGGGTTGATTACTTCCCCTGACAAGGAATTTAATTCTCCCCCTGCCCCTCAATTGAAGAGACATCCTCATTTGCTGTAGTCATCAGATGAGCAGCTGAAGTCCTGGACTTACAGTCCGGCGGCGTCGAACTCTGTTCCAGGGGGCCCGTGCCTCTGGAAGTGGATAAATCGTCAGGTACTTTCCCTGATTGTGCACTACCTGGCAGGATCTTTAAATACCAGGGCAGATTACCTCAGCCAGTGACGCCTAGTGGAGCACAAAAGACAGTTATACTTGGAGGTAGCTAAAGGCATCTTTCAGCAATGGGGAGTACTCTGACTTCACCACTTGTAAGAACGTACAATGTCAGCACTTTTGCCCCCTGGAGTTCCCAGGAAGGCTCTCTCCTGGAGACTCATTCCCCCTAGAGTAGAGTGCTGGACTCCTATATGCTTTCCTGACGTTACCTCTCCTGTCACAAGTTCTGAAGATCAGGAATGACTGGGCCCAAGTCATTGCTAGTGGCTGCTTATTGGGCAAGAAGATTGTGGTACCTGAAAATTCTGGGCATTGCATCTGTCCTCCGATCAGGCTACTGCTTCTGGAGAATCTAATGTCACAGCAGCAGGGCACTATCCTGAGCGAGCCAGAATCTGCACATCCATGTATGGAGAAGATTGAGTGGCAGCATGTAACTGGGTTTGACCTTCACCTGAAGTTGTGGATGTCACAATGGCTGCCAAGAGTCCTACTGCATATGTTTACTCCAGATTCTGTCACAAGTTTGTGGCTTGGTGTGGTACCCATAATACAGACCAATTGTAGGCCAAACTGTTGGACATATTGTTGTTTATGTTGTCTTTGGGCCAGTAAGGACTTGCAGTGGGCACTATTGAAGGTTATTTGTCGTCCCTTTCGGCCTTTTTGCCTTTACGGGACCAGTCGTCCTTGTTTAAGTCACTTGTAGTGATGCAATTTCTTAAAAGCTACTTACCTGATATGTTTCCTTCTCAACTCTGTGTGATGGTGCAGCGTGATTTTAATTTGGCCCTACATTTTCTCATGTGCACCTCTTTTGAGTCTATGCACAGCTGGTCTCTATGTCTTCTGACTCTGAAGATGGTCTTCTTGTCGCAATACCGTCAACTCATCACATGAATGAGATTCAGGCTCTTTCAGTCTATTCGCCTACACCACATTTTTTCAGGACAGGCTGATGCTGAGGACTAGAGTGTCCTTCCTATCAAACGTTGTGACTCCCTTTCATGTGGCCAATTTATCACACTCCTGACGTTCTTTGCTGCACCTCATCCCCTGACGTGTGTGTGTGTGTGTGTGTGTGTGTGTGTGTGTGTGTGTGTGTGTGTGTGTGTGTGTGTGTGTGTGTGTGTGTGTGTGTGTGTGTGTGTGTGTGTGTGTGTGTGTGTGTGTGTGTGTGTGTGTGTGACAGTCAACATCAGCCAACATTAACGTGTTCTCTCGCATCAAACTAATCCTAGAAACTGAGGGGGCATGCAGAAATGAATATGCAACGAGAAGACCAATGGAGCGTAAACAGTACCTTTGCAAGTGTCAAGCTCTCTCTACATTTATGAAGGCCAGCGTTAGATTTACATAAGTGAAACAAGTGAGAAACTAATGTAAGCAGAATACAAGACGTGCCAGTGGGCGGGGAAGCGTGGAACCTGGGCAATTAATTCTGCCTATCATGGTAAGTGCTGATTTTAGAATACAAAACCCTAAGCTTTTTTCGCCTGTGCTTTTTCTAAGAGTTCCAATATGTGGAAAAAATGTAAACCTTGGTATTCGCTGGTGTGTGAAGTTTGAGGTTTGCTCAAATGAGTGATTGGGTTTTGGCAAACTAAATACTGCTAACACAATACTATTCAATTTTCAGCTATGAACGGCCCAAAATAAAGTTTTCAAAACAGAAATTCCCTCAATTCACTGATTCAGATGAGCTGCAACCACCTCCATCACCTTGGTGAACACCTGAGGGACGCTGGTAAGGCCAAAAGGGAACACAGCAAACCTAAAGTGCTTGTGGCCCACCGCCAACCGCAAGTAATGCCAGGGAACAGACAGGATGGGAATGTGGAAGTATGCATCCTGCAGGTCTAACGCTACCATTCAGTCTCCCGGGTCGAGGGCAGACAGAACTTGACAGAGTGTGAGTATTTTGAAGGTCTCCTTTTTCAGGAAGAAATCGAGAGGGTGCAGGTCTAGGGTAGGACGAGGCCTCTGTCCTTCTTGGGCACCAGATAGTAGCAGGAATAACAACCACAACCTACTTCTGGCTTCGCCACTCTCTCTATGGCTACCGTGGCTAAGAGAGCCGCTACTTCCTGGCGGAGTAATGAGAAACAGTCCTCCATCAGCCTGTCGCACATGGGTGGCGGGGCAGTCACGAAGGGGAGGGAGTAGCCCCATCAAACTATCTGGAAGACCCAGCGGTCTGATGTTATCGCTCTCCAGTGCGTGGGATATCCTACCTTCCACTGACTGCCCATGATGGTCGGGGGCAAACTAATGAGGCTTGGAGGCTGCAGCTAGCAGGGGGATGGTGGGCTGGCCTGACCTTTGGCTACCGGACCCAGGCGATCTGTGGGTACAGTATCCTCGGCAATGCAAAGGCTGAGGAGCTTGCGCAGGTAAGAATGTTACAGGAAACCCCTTTCGTGGCCACGAAAAGAGCAAAAGGTGAACTGGGTTGACGGGGCGGGGCATGAGCCAGCCAGCCAGCCAGCCAGGTGAAGGGCAATTTTCCTGCCTGGTCCGGCAAGACTTTTTCGATTTGAACTGTTCCACCATCTCAGGGGATACTGCTTTGGTTTATGTTCTAAAGGTGCGCAATATGCTGTTTGAAATATCCATCAGAAGAAGAAGTTACTTTCGGTCTTTCTGGCGGGTACTCTACCTAATGGCAAATTCCTTACTGCCCTCCCACCTCTCTGTTCTGTGGAAAGGCTTCTTTCCATCTAAAATGGTCCCAAATTAGAGATCTACACACTTAATTCGTTTTTGGACTCCGAGCCTGACAGCATGGATGGAAAAAAAGGAACTGACTACAGTGCCCTTGGGTGGTGCTTATATGCGGCTGCAACCATCACTTCTGGGGTGAAATGAAGTCAACACAGAGCCGCATGATGACACCTACTGATGTGTAGGGTCTGTGCAGAAAATCTTTCAGATCCAGTCTGGTGCCTGGGGATATTCTAAAGGTGAGGAATCTGCAGTTAGCTAGAAATTCAACTAGAAACAGTGCTACTCAAGGTAAGTAACTTCAGTTGTGTGCTCTGTATTAACTCTCACCTTCGCGCAAGGATCTTCATGTCCCAACACCATATCACCTTCTGTTACCTTTGGGGTCAGAAGTTTGGCTCATAGACAGAGCTTGCGCTAATTCTGTTTTTTGTAACTTATGTGTTTGTTTAGGTGCTTTAAAAAAGTACTGCATTTGTCCTTTCGTTTACACTAGAGCGCTTGATTGATAGATGAACAGATACACAGAAAACAGGTATCGGTCACAAACCTGCACAAGTAGTTGCTTTAGTGTTTTAGCTTAGGGCGCTATTTCAGGTTGTGCAATGAGTGCACCCTCAGGCACCTGAAGGCGATCCGGAATTGTGAATCGATGCTGTACGTCATTGAACATAGGGAGGTCATGGACCTTATGTAAGTCCCGCTCTCGATCCAAGTCGTTCACGCAAAAGGTCCTTGTCCCGATCAAAGACATCCAATAAGTCAAAGTCCAAGAGGACACAAGAAAGCAAAGCGGGACTTGACCCCCAATACACACTCTACCAATAGATAAGTCATGAGGGCATAAATGTGCCCCTCAAGCTAGCTTCCAGTTAAAGAGCCGATTCCACAGTTGGTCCCATCATGCTCGAGTACTCTAGGCCATCAGTGACACAGCAGCAGGTCAAGGCTTTTAAGGGGTACTCTTCCAGCTCCCTCTGGCACGCCTTCCTGCCCCAGTAATCCACAGGGGCCTCTAATCGGGTTACCTCTGGCAGATCCATCTTGAGCAGACTATGTGCCCCTGGAACCAATATCGGGTGCCGCACCAGTTACAGTGCAGACTTACTCTCCAGGTAAAAGGCCTGCACCAGTCTTTTCCACATTGACACCCATACCTGCGCCAGAGGAGGATCCAGTGCAGGCTCCAGTGTCTGACCTCCCAGTCGGCTCAGCTTCAATCTCGACTGTGGTCGCGCTCTGAACCCACTCAGATGCACTCTGTCTTCTTACCGCCTAAGTCTGATGCCCTGCCTCCATTATCACAGACATATACTCAGAGGTTCCATTGTCTATTTTGCTCTGATTCTGATCAGAGCTTGCCACCACCCGGAGATAACGATGGTGGGAACGGGATGACTTGCCCCTCACTACGATGATGACACTTTCTACATGGACTTACAGGAGACCAGTAGGCTTCATACTCAACCTGATACTGGGTTGATTTCACCTTTTGGGATCCCAATGGAAGAGAGTACTTCCTTTTCTGTGGTGATTTAACATGCTGTTGAGGTTCTGGACTTACACCTGTCTTCTGTTGCAGTTAAATTATTTATGAACATTTATCTTTTGCTGCCTAGGCCTGCAGCATCTGAGCCTTTTCTCCTGTTCAACGAAGCCCTCACTCACACCTTCATGGGCACTTATGCAAAGCATTATTCTTACCTGCCAGTGAATAGGCAGATGTCTAGATTCTGCAGATAAGCACCTGGTGACCCCAATTCCCTTACTAAGCACCCTACTCTAGAGAGCCTGGTGGTTCTGGCTTCCACCAGCAAGGTGAACCCTAATTAAATCGCTACTACCTCTCCCCTCCATCCCAGCCCTCCTTACCTCAACAGGGAGTGAAAGAGGATTGAGGCATTCAAAAAACAAATGTCTTCTTCGGATAGCCTAGTCTTAAGGTCAGTAAATGCCACTTGCATAATAGGCTGCTACATGCACACTCGCTGTGACATGACCAGCAAGATCTTGCCAGCTGTCCCAGAAGAATTTAGATCCTCCTTGGCTAAAAACCATTCATGATCTTCAAGATGCGGCCATATGCACACTATTCTTGCTGCCGTGGACTCTACTGAATTGTCCGGAGTCCGCGATCGGCACTTGGGTGGGACTCCGTCACCATGCATGGATGCAACCCACTGGTTTTTCAGGTGACATACAGGCATCCATATGGAAATGCCTTTTGACGGCTCTTGCCTTTTTGGTGACAAAGCTGATTCCATATTAGAACATTTTATGGGGTGAGTCGTTTCACAGCACTCTCTTGGGGTCTTTCGGCCACTGCCAGTCAGTTTCCTCACCAGTTTAGGTAGATCTGGCAGGCAACATGCATCCCCCCATGGCCATCAGTCCTCCCAGTCCCCCACCCCTGTGACAACAGCGTCCAAGCTGCTTTAGATTGTCTTTAGAGATAAACAACCACCCTGTGAGAGACCGGATCCAATACTTCCTCCTTGGGTATCAATCCATTACAGCCTCCTGATAGGTTCTCCAAAACTTCAACATGGCTATGCCCTACTGTTGCCTTCTGATCACTGCACCCTCCGCCCACATCAGAGCAGATCTCAGAGGAACATCTGTCTATTGTCATGAAGGAGGTGTGAACTTTACTCTACTCTGTAAAGAAAACATCGAGAGGATTACGGACTCGGAATTCGAGACAGGTTGTTACTCTCACTATTTCCTCATGCTGGAGGAGGGCTTTGGTCCATCTTAGATCTTCTCCCTCTGAATTCCTTCCTTAGAAAGGGTAAATTTGAAATGTTGGGAGGTTTGGATGCCAGTTTTCCCCTACCTCAATGACTAACTGTTGAAGGCAGGCTCACCATAATCATTCATGGACCACCTCCAGACAACGGCGAACTTCCTAACATGGTTGGGCCTCTAGATCAACGAGCCAGAGGTGCACCTGACTTCTTCACAGAGCCTTCCTTATATAGGAGCTGTTTTGTACACGGTGCAATTAAATGCATTTCCCCCTTTGCAATAATTCCAGGGCATTCAGACTATGATCTCGATGTTTCAGCCTCTGTCCTGGATCTCAGTGAGAGCAGCTCTGAGGCTTTTTGTCTCTTTAGCTTGCTGCATACTGCTTGTCAACTGCACCAGGTGGCATATGTGGACACTGCAGTGGAATCAGAATTCCCAGTGGGCCCAGTACCAAGGAAACCAGTTGAATGCAATTTAGGTTTCTGATTTGACTGCACATGAACTGCAGTGGTGGCTGCTTGACTGCAATTGAACCAGCAGCAGAGACTTCTCCCTTCCCTACCTAGAGCTGATGGTGGTGACAGATGCGTCACTGCTGGGTTGGAGAGGTCATTCTGGGGAGGTGGTGGACAGAGGACTCTGGACTCCAACAGAAATCTGGCTCCATATCAGTCTGTTGGAGTTACAGGCCATTCACATGGCACTGGAGGCCTTCCTACGGTCCCTTAAGGGGAGGCTAGTGCAGCCTCTCATGGACAACACCACCGCCATGTGATACTGCAACAAACTAGGCAGAGTGGAGTCCTGGACTAAGAGGCTTTCCGCCTCTGGGTTGGCTGGAATGTCCGGGCAGTTCCCTGTTTGTTAACCTTGACGGGATCTTTGAATGCCAGGGCAGGCGAGCTAAGCCAGCAGCATCTAGTGGACATGGGATGGTATCTGCATCCTAAGGTGCACAGTTTCACAAGTTTTGCACTTTGGTGTTCCCTAGAAGACACTCATTAGGAAATGCATTCTAGCTGGATGGTAACACTTGGCTCCTGGACACCTCTCCGCCCCTACCTCTGCTCCATGAGTTCTGAGAAAGATCTGGAATGACAGGACCTGTCATCCTAGTGGCTCCAGATTTGGCCAGTAGAGTGTTCTACCCATAATGCCTGGATATAAGCATCTGCCCTCTGATCAGAGACCCACTTAGGGAGATCTTCTATCGCAGCATCAGTGCAGGGTCCTTCACCTCAACCTGCACAGTCTACACTTCCATGTATGGAGATTGAGAGGCGGCACTAGACTGAGTTTGATCTGCTACAAAAGCTATGGATATAATCTTTCTGCCAGACGGCCTACCACAAAGTCCATTTTTTCTGGGTGTTGAGACAAATTTGTAGCGTGGTGTGAAGTCTGCCAAACAGTGCCTTTACAAGCCAAACTGACAGATGTTTTGCTTTGGCCCAGCAAGGCCTTGCCGTGGGCAATGTCAAAGGTTATTTGTCAGCCGCTTCAGCTTTTATGCATTTGTAGGTCCAACCATCCTTGTTTAAATCACATGTTGTGATGCAGATTATTGAAGGTTTGACGCACATTCTGATGAATACTTCTAAAAGCAGATTCCTCACCTTGTGCATTGCCCCCTGGGCATCAGGTGGATTCAGAAACTCAAATCAGTACACCTGTATGCCAGTAAGTGGCGCCTCGCAGCTTCGCACCAACTTCGTTCTGGTCCAGAAATGAAGAGCGGAGCTATATTTAAGCACCACCAATGCGCTCTGACGACAGTTACGCTCTTTCCATGCCTTCAGATGCAGATCTGGAGTTCTACTCAGTGGCGTAACAATAGCCCCTGCGGTGCAAGGGGGCCCCTGAACTCCTGGGGGCCCCCGCAGGCTTGGGCACGGGTAGCTAGCCCAGGTCTGAGAGCTCCTGCCTAGGTCCAAAGCGCGGGGGCCCCGTCCATGATCTTTGTAGGGGCCTCCCTTCAAGTTATGTTACGCCACTGGCTCTACTCCTTTCATCTTTAATGATTCTTTTTCAACCAAAGCCTTTTTTACCAGTGTTCAAGGGAAATAGGACACCTCCTAAAGCAAAAGGATTTAAACCATGTAGGGACAGACCCCCACGAGGTACGACTGTATTGCCTGGGGTCAGAGCATAACTTCAGGGCCAAACATCTAGAGATTCCATGCCATGACCAGTCGTAATTGAAAGGAGGGTCCCTTTCCTACTTCCGAAGTCATTACCACGATTGTCCTCTTCACGGTCGACTTCTTCAAGTAAGTTGAAGAAGGAGCATAAGACGTCTAAATGGTAATCTGCACCTTACCGCCACTCCGGAGTCAGAGAGGGTGTGAAGGTGTCAACATGCCTTTTTCCCCCTATCTCCTGAGGAAGCGATTCAGAATTTGATCTTGATACAACCCAAATTACCGAGTCTATTGGTGGCTGAAGGAAAGTGCCTCTTTTGGACATGGTTAGCCCCCACTTTTTGCCTGGAAAATGATGTAGTTTCAACTGGAAGTGCACAGGGTCCCTGCCAAACAGGTCTCCTGTGCCAGATCTCCTTCTTTAAACATATAAGTCCTTAGTAAAAGGTACCCCTGGTACCAAGGGCCTTGTGGTTAAAGAGGGTCCCTAAGGACTGCAACATTAATTGTGTCACCCTAAGGGACCCCTCAGCAAGCGCATGCACATTGTCACTGCATCCTGCATGTCTTGGTGCAGACAAAATTGAAGAGTCGACATGGCACACATCCCTGTGTGCCATGTCCACAGACACTGCATGAGATATAGGTAAGACACCCGTCTAGCAGGCCTTAGCCCTAAGGCAGGGTGCACTATATCTCCTGCGAGGGCATTTCTGATGGATCCATCTGCCAGTCGATTCCTCAACTTTTGAATTACTCCTTGCACAGCAGTCCACAGAAACTTTTTTCATAGCTCTCCCATGTCGCCGGGGACGTCACAACGGAACGGCTCCGGCAGTGACTCCGTGTGACGTCATCGGAGCCATAAGAAGACCACGTCGGTGTGCTGACGTCAGTTCCCTTTTTTCCACGCCATCGACATGTAACGGTTTTTCTAGGACTTTCCATTTCTTTGTAGTCTACATTGTTACAGTTGTCTGAAAACTGTTTCTATGAGATGGCTACTCAGAAGAAGACTGGTATCTGAAAGAGACACGTTAGTGACAGATTCCTTACCTTAGAATATCCCCAGGCGTCAGGCTGGATCCGGAAAGTTTTGCGTAGCAGTACCCTTACGCGTCGGTAGGCGGTGTCGTGCGGCTCCGCGTCCGTCGTCGGCGTCGGGATCGCCAGGATGACGTCGCGGGCAGTACTTAGACGCCGCCCCTGCGCGCTGACTTCAGTTCTTCTTTTTCCGCGCCAGTAAGCGCAGATCCGGGAAGAGCAGTGCCCTAGTCATTTTTTGACTAAGTTTTTGGTGAATTTTTCACTGTTTTCTCGAGTCGCTCGACTCCAAAGGTGTCGGTAGGGATGCCCGGCTTCAAGCCATGCGACGCCTGTGGTCGAATGATGTCGATCACGGACCCGCATACGGATTGTCTCTACTGCCTCGGGCGCGACCACGACCCCTAGTCGTGCCCCGACTGTCGGGCCTTGCATCCGAAGGCTTTGCGAGAGCGGTCTCGAAAGCTCCTCGAGGTCCAGCAGTCGGCTCTGCGCCGCACCAAGCCCCGGTCACGTGAGAGGTCGAGGGGCCGGTCGCGGAGTCCTCATCGGTCGTCGGGGTCCAAGTCTTCGCACTCCTCCGGTAAGTCGAAGCATAAGAAGTCTAAGAAGCGTCATCGCTCGACGACTTCGCTCGCCGGTCTCGCGACTCGGCTGAGGGTCCTGTCGGCACCGTCCCCGCGGCTCCGGGAGTGCCTGTGGAGCCGCCCCCGCATTACCCGCACTTCCCGGGTTCGGGGGCGACTCCGGCCGAGATACAGGAGTTCCTGTCGGCCATGGCCCGCCTCTTCGGGCCTCAAGGTCCCCCGGTGCGCCTTCGGGCCCCGCGGGCCCTGATGGGGTTTCCCGGCGCCGCCGGCGACCTCGGTCCCGGCGCCGCCTGTCACACCAGCCTCGGTCCCGGCCCCGGCTCCGGTCCCGCCTCAACCCCGATCGACGCCGGTTGACCTAATAACACCTCCACCGGCACCGATGTCTCCGGTGCTGTTTCCGACGCCGCCCGGGGCTCCGGGCGGCGTCGTCCCCCGGTTCTCTCCGGACGCGGCGCCGGACCGGCGTCACTCGACACCGGCTCCGACGGGACCTTGGGTCCCGCATGTCCCTCCTCCTCCTTATTTTGAACCAGAGGAGGACGAAGAGAACTGGGAGGGGTCGGATGACCCTCTCACACAGCAGTGTGAGTTCGATTAGGACTGGGCTGAGGAGCTTGGGGATGCCAGTGGTCTGGACACCTCCCCTGACTCTGGCATGCTGTCTCCTCCTTCCGTGGCAACGGAGGAGGGAGCAAATTTTGCAACGGTGTTGCGTAGAGCAGCTGGGGCCTTACACATCCAATTGCCTACAGTGGCTGTCAGGACTAACCTCCTGACGGAAGTGCTTCAGCCGGCGGCTACCTCCTCGGAGCCACTGCTGCCGTTTAATGACGCGCTTTCAGACGTTATTTTGGGCACCTGGTCCAAGCCCGCCATAGGGGCTCCTGTGGATAGGAACGTGGCCCGACGCCATCGCCCCGCTCCGGGCGACCCCCTGTTCCTCTCCCAACACCCCACTCCTGAGAGCTTGGATGTCCAAGCCTCTGCTTCCCAAACCGCCTTCCCTACCGCTCCTCCGGATAGGGAATCCAAACGCCTGGATCAATTTGGGATGAAGGTCTTTTCTTCCTCCAGTGCTGGCTTGCGGTCTGTCAACACCACTTGCCTTTTGGGCCGATATTCCCACTCTCTGTGGGACTCGGTGGCGCAAGTTCTGCCCCAGTGTCCTGAGGAGGTCCAGACACTGCTTTCCTGCGCAATTGCGGACGGAAGAGATGCGGCTAAATACACCATTAGATGTGGCCTTGATACCGCCGACTCGCTAGGCAGATCGCTTGCGACGACAGTGGCGCTGCGCCGTCACGCCTGGCTGAGGACCACTGGTTTCTCGGGTGATGTCCAAAACACCCTTATGGACATGCCCTTCGATGGGGTCGGTATTTTTGGAAACAAAGCAGACCATGGGCTGGAGCGCTTTAAGGACTCGCGGGCTACAGCCAAGTCCCTGGGCCTTTCTGCTGTACGCCCTCCGCTACCGTCTGCTTTTCGCCCCTGGCGCCCAGTCACGTCCGCTGCCCAGCCACCGGCCCGCGCAGCAAGCGTCTTCGCGTGGCCGAGGACGTGGCTCCCGCCGTGGCGGGTCAGGCAACCAGCGTGCGGGTCAGGCCTCCAAGCCCTCCTCGGCCTTCCTTTCAGGTGCACAGCACGCCAGTAGGGGGCAGGGTCCGCCATCACCTTCACCACTGGCGTGCCATCACCTCGGACAAGTGGGTCTTGGACATTGTCCGAAGGGGCTACTCCCTCCCCTTCGAGACCATCCCCCAGCCATGCCACCTCAATTCCACCGCATGTCAGGGGATCACTTGGTGCTTCTTCAGAAGGAAGTTGCAGCCCTCTTGGCCAAGAGGGCCATCGGGCGCGTTCCGACTCCCAGAAGTAGGACGTGGTTGCTACTCCCACTACTTTCTGGTGCCCAAAAAGGACAAGGAGGACATGCGTCCTATCTTGGACCTCCGGAACGCCAATCGCTTCCTCCGGAAGGAGAAGTTCAAGATGCTCACCTTAGCTCAGGTCTTGACTGCCCTAGACCCTAGAGACTGGATGGTAGCGTTGGACTTGCAGGACGCTTATTTCCACATCCCCGTCCTGCCGGCCCACCGGCGTTACCTGCGGTTCATGGTGGGCCTCGAGCATTTTCAATTCACCGTGCTCCCTTTGGCCTCACAAGTGCCCCTCGGGTGTTCACGAAAGTGATGGCGGTGGTCGCAGCTCTTCTGCGCCGGGCAGGGGTTCCAGTCTTCCCCTACCTCGACGACTGGCTGCTGAAGGCGGGCTCGTCCCAGGCAGTCGTCTCCCACCTCCAGACTACGGCCGAACTCCTGCACTCGCTGGGGTTCTCCATCAATGTGCCGAAGTCGCACCTGATTCCTTCTCCACAGCTCCTTTTCATCGGAGCAGTTCTGGACACGACGCAGTTTCGGGCCTATCCTCCCGAACGGCGAGTCCGGGATATTCAGGCTATGATTCCGATCTTTCAGCCTCTATCCTGGGTTTCGGCACGGATGACCCTGAGGCTGCTGGGCCTCATGGCCTCCTGCATCCTGCTGGTCGATCATGCCAGATGGCATATGCGGGCTCTGCAGTGGGACCTGAAGTTCCAGTGGGCGCAGCACCAGGGCAACCTGTCCGATCACGTCCAGATCTCGGAGGAGACTGCAAAACAGTTGCAGTGGTGGCTCTCGAACCGGCAATGGGTCAGGGGCAGATCCTCTCCCTTCCCCAGCCAGAGCACACAGTCGTGACGGATGCGTCCCTTCTGGGGTGGGGCGGTCACATGGGAGAGGCGGAGATCAGAGGCCTCTGGTCTCCGGGCGGAGTCCCGGCTCCATATCAACCTTCTGGAGCTCCGGGCGATCCGACTTGCACTCAAGGCATTCCTTCCCTCTGTCAAGGGGAAGGTAGTGCAGGTGTTCACAGACAACACCACCGCCACGTGGTACTGCAACAAACAAGGCGGGGTGGGGTCGTGGACCCTATGTCAGGAGGCTCTGCGCCTCTGGACATGGCTGGAACATCAGGGCGTTTCCCTGATGGTTCAACACCTGGCAGGTTCCCTGAACACCAGGGCGGACGAACTCAGCCGCAGGTGCATGATGGATCACGAATGGCGTCTTCACTCGGAGGTGGCGCAAGGTCTCTTACAGCAGTGGGGAGAGCCTTGGTTAGATCTGTTTGCCACCGAAGAGAACGCGCAATGTCCGCAGTTCTGCGCGTTGGAATTTCCAAGGCGGCACTCGCTCGGCGACGCTTTTCGTCGCGAGTGGAGTTGCGGTCTGTTGTACGCCTTTCCGCCTATACCACTTCTACCCAGAGTGTTGAAGAAGATTCGGCGCGACCGGACCCAAGTCATCCTTGTGGCTCCGGACTGGGCTCGAAGAGTTTGGTATCCCGAGCTACTCAATATGAGCGTCGATTCCCCCGATCCGTCTGCCTCTTTGGGAGGATCTTCTGTCGCAGCAGCAGGGGACGGTCCTCCACCCGAACCTGTTCAGTCTCCACCTGCTTGCGTGGAGATTGAGCGGCGGCAGTTGATTCCTTTCGACTTGCCTCCCGAAGTTTGTGATGTGATTCTGGCAGCCAGGCGTCCCTCCACTAAGGTGGTATACGCCTGCAGGTGGAACAAGTTTGTGGCATGGTGCACAGCAAAGGCTGTGAATCCCCTTTCTGCGGTTCTTCTGTTCCTTCTTTCTCTGGCCCAACAGGGTTCTGCCCTGGGTACCATCAAGGGCTATCTTTGTGCAATCTCGGCCTTCCTCAGGCTTCCTGATCAGCCCTCTCTTTTTAAGTCCCCTGTTGTTAACAGGTTTCTTAAAGGCATTACTCACCTCTTTCCTCCTGTTCCGTTTATAATGCCTCAGTGGGACTGGAATTTAGTTCTTACCTTCTTAATGTGCGCTCCCTTTGAGCCTCTGCATAACTGTCTTCTTCGTCTTCTGACTCTGAAGAAAGCCTTTCTGGTGGCCATCACCTCCGCTCGGCGGGTGAGTGAGCTCCAGGCTCTTTCATGCAAACCTCCCTTTCTGTCTGTTCATCCAGACAAGGTTGTTCTTCGGACGCGTCCGTCCTTCTTGCCAAAGGTGGTTACTGCCTTCCACATTGGGCAGACCATCACTTTGCCCACCTTCTTTCCGCCTCCGCATCCTTCCAGAGAGGAAGAGAGGCTCCACCGTCTGGACCCAAAACGTGCGCTTTCCTTTTACCTCAACCGCACACAACAGTTCCGGGTGGATGACCAGCTCTTTGTTGGCTACTTGGGCGCCAAAAAAGGTCGGGCGGTACACAAGAGGACCATCTCCCGCTGGGTCATCTTGTGTATCAAGGCCTGTTATTCTTTGGCTAAGAAGGAGCCTCCTGTTGGGCTGCGTGCCCATTCCACCAGGGCTACGGCTGCTACCACGGCTTTAGGCCGCCGTGTTCCGTTGCAGGATATTTGTCAGGCAGCTACGTGGGCCTCGCTGCACACGTTTACCAAACATTACTGCCTTGACAGCCAGGTCCGGAGGGACGGCTTCTTTGGCCGTTCTGTCCTCCGGGACTTCCTTGTCTGAATCTGTTTGCAGACCCACCACCGGGGTTGGTATTGCTGGGGTATCTATTCTAAGGTAAGGAATCTGTCACTAACGTGTCTCTTTCAGATGCACAAGTTACTAACTTGTGTAACGATATATCTGTAAGAGACAGTAGTTAGTGACAGATTCCTCACGCCCACTCCATCCTCCCCGTTCTGCGAACTGATTTCTAGGGTTAAGGACATCCCTTTTAGGGCCCTAGTATTTTTCAGACACATATGTCAGCTTCTTGCATGGCTCTGCGTTCCTGGCGCGGAAAGTCGTGTACAGAACTGACGTCAGCGCGCAGGGGCGGCGTCTAAGTACTACCCGCGACGTCATCCCGGCTATCCCGACGCCGACGACGGACGCGGAGCCGCACGACGCCGCCTACCGACGCGCAAGGGTACTGCTACGCAAAACTTTCCGGATCCAGCCTGACGCCTGGGGATATTTTAAGGTAAGGAATCTGTCACTAACTACTGTCTCTTACAGATATATCGTTACACAAGTTAGTAACTTGTGCTTTAAACCCTGTAGGGAATGTGGGGGCCATATATCTGTCACGGACCCCCACGAAGATTGCCTTTGGTGCCTGTCATCTGACCACGATGTCGAGGGATGCTCTTCGTGTCATTGGATGAATCCAAAGGCCCTCAAAGAGAGGGAAGCGAAGTTGAATATGGCCCGGGCAAAGAAGGATAAGAGAGGTCGGAACTGGACAAAGTCGAGGTTGAAATCGCCGACTCCACACACCTCAAGGTCGTTCAAAAAACACAAGAAGAAGCGGTGTCCTGGGTCCAAGCGTCGCTCTTCGAAGGACAAGTTCCTTCTCCTTCACCGCAGGTGACTCTGGTGTATTCTCCGACGCTGAGGGGCTCTCCGGCACCCAGGGAAGCATCTCCTTCACCTCCGGCCACTCGGATCTCGGCTCCGGTGTATCCGGCGCCGCAGCCAAAACCCGCCTTACGACCTTGGCCTGTTCCAGATCAGGCGGTTCTGGATCCGTACCCACCTTTCCCAGCTCCAGGTGCGGGTCCTTTGCATTTTCTGAATGCAATGTATGGCATGTTTGCCAGGGCGGTTAACCCATCCGGCGCGCCTGGTGGCCCTGTGGGACCGCTTTCCTTTAATATGAGTGTTCCCCAACATTATGCCCAGGCACCCTCCATGCTTTTCATGCCAATGACTCCGTCTTTGTCTCTCCCGATGCCGAGGTTCTCTATGCCGATCTCGTCTTAGGAGGGAAGGATTGACTATTGTCTGGCGCCGTCGGGCTCTGGTCCGGTGCCGTCTTGACTTCATGCGGCGCCGCCAGCCTGAAGGACCTCCATCGACGCCTGCTCCGAGGTCACTGGCGCCGTGTCTGGCGCCGCTGACGCTGATTCCGAAGATGCGATCGAGGAGGGAGGCTCAGAGGCTTCTGAAAGAGGAGGAATTCCAGGAGCAGCAGGAGCAAGCTGAGGAAGGAGAGATAATGGATACTATGGATGATTTTGAAGGGGTTCAAGAAGCCAGTGGTCTGGACACATCACCAGAGTGGGAGCTCTCTTCTCCGAAAGCTCTTCCTTCTCAGGAGGTGGCCTCATGCCATTCAGTTATAAGGAAGGCAGCTGACCTTCTGGGTTTACAGTTGCCCACTGCGGAGGTCTAGTCTAACAATCTAACTGAGGTACTTCACTCCCCTTCATCAGTGGTGGAAACTCTGCTTCCGTTCAATAAAGCCTTGACAGAACCAATTTTGGAGGTTTGGCAGAAGCCAATGTCTGCCCTAGCTGTATCCGGAATGGTGGCAAGGTGCTACAAGGCTGCTTCTGGTGATCCGCAGGATCCTTTCCCTCCACTCCGGGGGATCGAGATTCCAAGAAGCTAGAACAGCTGGCTAAAATGGTGTTTTCATTGGCCAGCATGGATTTGAGGTCCGCTAATGCCACGTACCTGTTGGGGCGCTACATCCATGCATTGATGGACTCAGCTAAGGAGGTGATACCTAAGCTTCCAGAGGATGTCCGGGTTCACTTCGCGGAGGTGCTGTTGGACACTCAGACTGCAGCCCGTCAGGGGATCCAGTCCAGGCTCGATACGGCTCACTCCATTGCTAGGGTTCTTCGGTGGCAACTAGGAGGCACACCTGGTTGAGACGATCAGGATTCTCTCTGGATGTTCAGGCCACGCTGTTGGATCTTCCCTTTGATGGCTCTAGACTCTTTGGGACCAAGGTGGACTCATCTCAGCAGCGATTTAAGGATAGCAGAGCTACCGCTAGATCCTTAGGCTTGCAATCCCAGCCTAGGGGTTTTGGATGCTGGACATTTCGGGGCTTTGGGAAGGCTGCTCTATTTCAGGGCCGACAGCAGCAGCAGCAACAACAGAACCCATTGTATAGATCATACAAAGGGAAAGGAAGAGGTTTTCTGCAAGGGTCTGCTCGCCAACAGGTCTCCTCCTCCTCCTCCCCTGCCCCCCCCCCCCACCCTCCCACTGGCTCCGCAGGGAAGCAGCTCTAGATCCCTCATCTTGGAGCATGCTGGACGCATGAGAGGTCGGGTGTCCCATTTTCTACAAAATTGGAAATCTGTTACATCAGATCTTTGGGTTTTGAATATTGTAGAAAATGGGTACGCCCTTTCTTTGCAGGAGTTTACCCCTCCTTTCCCCCCTTATCAGGGTTGGTGAGCGGAGGACCATCTGTTGCTTCTGCAGCAGGAGGTTCTGTCTTTGCTTCAGAAAGGTGCAATATAGGTGGTTCCGGAGCAGGAAAGGGGTCAGGGATGCTACTCCCGGTATTTCCTGATTCCCAAAAAGGACGGTCCATTGAGGCTGATCCTAGACCTCAGGATCTTGAATTTTTTCCTCAAACAGGAGAAGTTCAAGATGTTGACCCTGGCTCAGGTTCTACTGGCGCTGTAGCAGGAAGACTGGATGGTGTTGATCGATTTACAGGATGCCTATTTTCACATTCCCATCCTGAAGTCGCATCAGAAGTATCTCAGTTTTACAGTGGGGTCTCAGCACTACCAGTTTGCGGTCCTTCCGTTCGGTCTTACTTCAGCACCTCGGGTTGTCACAAAGGTGATGGCAGTGGTAGCGGCACAGCTCAGACGGTCAGGGATTCCTGTTTTCCCCTATCTGGACGACTGGCTGCTCAAAGCGAGGTTGCCAGAGATGGTGCTGCATCATTTGCAAGTGACAACAAGATTGTTGTTAGACTTGGAGTTTTCGATAAATGTACCCAAATCTCACATGGTGCCCTATCAGCGCAACCCGTTCAAAGGAGCAGTACTGGACACTACCGTGAGTCGTGCCTTACTGCCTCCTCAGAGGATTCTGGACATGCAGGCTATGATAACACTGTTTCAAAATGCAGCGGGTGTTCCAGTCTTGAAGGTGCTACATCTGCTCGCTTCCTGCATACTGTTGGTCAGTCATGCACGCTGGCACATGAGGGCACTCCGGTGGAGCCTCTGCAGACAGTGGTTTCAGCACAACGGAGATCTCAGGGAGGAGGTCAGAATCTCCAGAGAGACTGTGGCAGAGCTGTCTTGGTGGAGTGTTCCAGGCAACCTGTCTCAAGGGAAGGCTTTTCAACCTCCTTCTCCGGTGGCCACAGTGATAACGGATGCCTCCACTCTATGCTGGGGAGCTCATCTGGAGATCATGGACATTTGGTCTCCAGAGGAAAGATTGCTTCACATCAATCTTCTGGAACTGCGGGCGATACGTTTGGCTCTCAAAGCCTTTCTTCCCTCCCTTCGCGGTCAGTCAGTTCAGGTCCTGACGGACAACACTACAGCGATGTGGTACATCAACAAGCAGGGAGGAGTAGGGTTGTATCGTCTGTGCAGAGAGGCTCTGCTGCTCTGGTCCTGGGCTCAGGACCACCAGATTTGTGTAATTGCAAATCATCTGGCCGGGGTGCTGAATGTGCATGCGGACAGTCTCAGTCGGCAATACTCGGCTAATCACGAGTGGCGTCTTCATCCGGAGGTGGTGCACCACATTTTCAGGATGTGGGGATTACCTCGGTTGGATCTGTTTGCCACTCACAAGAACGCCCACTGCCCGTTGTTCCGCAGTCTCCACTATCCAATGTGGGGAGCGTTGGGAGACGCGTTTCAACTAGACTGGAGCTTTTGTCTTCTTTACGCGTTTCCTCCCATTCCCTTGATTCCTCGGGTTCTGAGGAAGATTCGCCAAGACCGGGCCCAAGTCATAATGATCTCCCCGGATTGGCCAAGAAGGGTGTGGTACTCAGACCTTCTTCACTGCTCATCGCAACTTCCGCTCCGTCTCCCTCTCAGGGCAGACCTCCTCTCACAATCGCAGTGGCAGGTTCTACACCCCCACCTCCAGAGCCTGCACCTTCATGCCTGGAGATTGAACAGGGCAACCTGAGTTCTCTGTCTCTCCCACCGGATGTGGTGTGTTATGTTTCATATAGGTACCCCAATATAGGCTCACTTAGTTACCTAACCTTCCACCTATATTCTCCCCTACCATTACACTACATAACGGTTCTTGGGACTGACCTTTTACCTAGTTACGGTACTGCTTAAAGGACGTGGGGTTTTCCTTGAAAACTAACCTCATCCATTATGCATGAGGATTCTTGGAAACTCAGCAGGACTACCATCTTCTGCATAATAATTATGTATAAAGGTCATTCCTTCCTTCATCCTAAGTCCGACATGACAAAGCAAGTTAGAACCCCTGAGGGTACCACTTTGGGTATATAAACACCATATCTTGCTGAGGTAGGCAGAGGAGAAAAGGACTTCCATGCTGACACACTGACGCAAGACACTGAGGTTCCTGCATGCAGACACTCCAGCTCCCAGTGGTCTGACATCCCTCGCGGGGTGCCCATCGCGAGACCAAGACGGGGTCCCACAGTCTCTCACTTCAAGTAATGAGGTTGACTTCATCCTAGAGGGATTCTTGGCTTTACACCTACATACAGGCTAGGTACACTTAGGTACATCTAGTTGGGGTCGCATCGTAGGAGTACGCGTTTTATTGTCATGTATTTTTATACCTGCCTGTATTCATTTTTTTAGCACGATGGTAAAAATCTACCATCCTTTTACTCTGTTGGTGCTTATAATCATTTATATCCTTTTCTGTTGTTTCAGCACACCTATTTTACACTAGAATAACGCTGGTTCAATAAATGCTTATTGAAAACGTCCCCACCGTTTATTCTGTGCATCTCTCTGACACAAAGTGAGCACCAGTGACTAAGCGAAAAGTAATGTACTGTTTCCACGATCCCTGATGGGACAGAGTTGTCATGTTCGATAGTTGCCAAGAACTATGCTCTCCTTGGTAAGAGCGGTTTCTAGTGGCACTGTGAGCTAGCTGGTATAAAGGCGTACATACTCGGTGGGGATGTCTGGAATCAGTCTGAACACCAATCCGACAGTCTATGATGTCTAAATGGGCAGATATTATATAGGTTTATAGGAACTACACAACAGGTGGATGTTATATTATCGTCCAGAAGACACTGCACCAAATCTGTCTATTCCAGTAGGTTGGCCAGGTTTGTTAAATGGTGTGGAGAGAGTTCAATTGATCCTTCAAAGGCCCATTTGTCTGATATTCTTAGTTTTTCTCTTTCTTTGGCTCAGCAGGGTTGTGCTGTAGCGACTATCTGATAGAGACATCTAGCCGCAGATTCCTTAACTTAGAATATCCCCAGGCGTCAGACTGGATCCGGAAAATTTTGCGCAGCAGTACCTCTGCGCGCCGGGGGCGGCGCCGCCTGGCTCCGCCCTGACGTCGTCCCCGGACATGACGTCAGTGGAGCCATATAGGACCCTCCCGGCGCGCTGACGTCAGTTTCCTTCTTTTCCGCGTTACAACGCGGATCTGGGATTCAGCTGTTCCTCTGGCCTGTTTTTATTCAGGCCCCTTTTTTCGACGTCGTTGGCGTCGGGGAAAAGTGTGCGATGCCTTCGGGCTTTAAATTGTGCGGGACTTGTTCGCGTCAGATGTCGGCGTCGGACCCGCACGCCATTTGCATGTGGTGTCTTGGGTTGCACCACGACTCCGAGGAGTGTGAAGCCTGCCGGCAGATGCGTCCGAAGTCCTTACGGGAGCGGCGGATGAAGCTCTTGGCCGCCCGGTTGACCAGCCCGGCGTCTCCCCGACGTTCTCCCCGACGTTCTCCGGTGGGTTCGTCTCTCCGCGCCCGCTCCCGGAGTCGATCCCGCGAACGTCGATCTGCAGGTAAGCACAAGTCACGGAAGTCGAAGTCCTCGCTTCCACGTGACGGTGGGGGCCATGGTTCCCGCTCCTTCGCGGAGCCGTGCCCCCCGGAGTCGGCCTCCTTTTACCCGCCCTTTCCGGGTACTGGTGCGACTCGGCCCCAGATGGAAGCCTATTACCAGGCTCTGCACTCCATCTTCGGGTCACCTCCACTCCCTGGTGCGCCTTCGGGTCCCACAGTGGAGGTAGGCATTCAGGTCGGGTCTCCGCCGGCGGGTTCGCCCTCGGTGCCGGCCGAATGCCTCGACTTCGGCTCCGGAGTCGTGCCGGCGTCGGTTCCAACCGATGGGCGTTCCAGCCCCATGCCGAGCCATTCTGCCTTGTCCCCGCATAGCCCCTGGCGGCTCCCTGCGTCGACATCGGCACCGGCGGCACTCTGCCTGTCGTCTCCTGGACCTCAGGCACTTTCTCCGCACCTCTCGGTGGTGGAGACGTCGCCGCCCACTCGTCCAACCGAGTCGCCCCTCATGGGGCTAGACGTCGCTTCGGCGTCGTTCGACGCCGGAGGGGTCGCCGGTTCCTCTTGGCTCTCCGCTTCCAGAGGACACAGAACCGCTGTGCTTGGGCTTGTCTCCACGCCCGTTGGCTCCACCGCCATGGAGGCAGTGGCCCCTTCTTTCTCCTGCTGGGGGACGTGTTAGTTTGCAACCATCCCCTACCGATGGGCTCTTGTCCCCCCCCCCCCGGACGCCCACTGAAGCTGGTGCTTTATTTTTACGGGGTGTTCGCAGGGCGGCAGCTGTTTTGCACTTGCACCCTCCTTCTGTCCTCTTGTCCTCTGATCCATTGTTGGATCTCCTCCACCAAGGTGCGGTGGATCTTGAGCCCTTGCTGCCCTTTAGCGGCTTGTTGTTCGACGCCCTTCTCGGGGCTTGGGCGAGTCCCTCTTCAGGTGATGCTGTCAACAGGGACGTTGCGCATCAGCATCGTCCGGCCCCTGGGGGCCCATCCTGTTTGTCCCTTCAGCCTACTGCTCACGGTCTCGTGGTGCAGGTGTCTTTCTCCATGCAGCCTCCTTCTCCGCCTCTACTGCAGCCTCCTACTAGGGAGTCTCGTTGGCTGGAGACATGTGGACGCGGCTTTTTTGCGTCCGCTAGTTCTGCATTACGTGCTCTCAACACAGTTTGCGTTTTTGCCAGGGCTTCCTCTGCCCTTTGGGACTCCGTGGAGTGTCTTTTGCCTGCCCTCCCTGAGTGTACTCGAGCTGATATGGCTCGTCTCATTCACGAAGGCAGAGAGATGGCGCGGTTTACGGTTCGGTCCGCCGTTGATTCTACCGATTCGGTGGGTAGGACAATGGCGCGGTCCGTTGCCTTGCGCCCCCATGCCTGGCTGGGCGACGGGGGTTTCCCCGACAATGTCCGTGACAGTCCTCCACGGGTTATGTGTTCGGAGCCTGTGGTTTCTAAGTTCCACTTTTACGTCCTCTGTCTTGAGCTTCCGCTCCAGAGGAGCCCCTGGTTGGGGTTGATACTTACCCCATGTGGGGTATTTGTTTGCTATTGTATAGCTGCCTTCCTTCGACAGTTGCCTTTGTTCGCTTCTGTGGGGTCCTTTTCACTTGGTCCTCCTGCGGCTGTGCCTGTGTGTTTTGCACGCTGCTGCTGCGGGCCCTTCAGGGGCCTTCTTGCGTGCCATTGGTGGGGTGTCGGCTGCTGGCCTGCATTTTTCCCAATACCTTTCTTCAGGACGGAAGGGCTTTCTGCTCCTTCCCGTCCCCTCATGGTTCTTCGCTGCGGCTGTTCCATCTGTGGCCGCCCTGTCGGAAGGCCCTGTCGTTGTCCCCGAGCACTCCTACTTAGCTCGGCACTCTCCCTCTGTGTTCTATCGGCGTACCATGCCTGCTCCCTAGTGTCTCCGGCTGGTACGTTCTTCTCTGGTGCCTTCTGTTGCCTCGTTCTCCTCTGCTATATCCATGCTGCGTAGCCCTTTCCTGGTGGACTTCGCTCTCCATGGTGGCGTTCTGGCTCCAGACGTGGTTGATCTTCCTTGTCTTGTGACTTGCCTTTGGCACTTCCTCTGCCACCGTTTCTCATGCCCCTGTTGCGTTCCGCGCAGGGTTGGCGTGCTTTCTTTCGGGCTGCGGTTGCTGCTCTCAGCGGGGGCGGTCTCCTCGGAGCATTGTTCTCTCATGGGGCGTGTTAGGGAGCTGATGTGGTCTCCCGGCTAGATGCCGATTTTCGAGCTGGAGCGCGAGGTTCCGGTCTCAGGGTCGACTCTACATCCTGTGATTCTGGACACATCACGGCTGGCCTGGCCTCCTTGCCTCTCTCGCGATAGCCAATGGGTCTGCTCCACCGTCAGTGGCTGTTGCTCTCGCTCTGGGCATTGTTCTGCCCAATGCCGCTGCTGCGTGGCTGTTGGGGCTCTGGTGTTTTCTTTTTCTCACCAGTGTGCTACCCACACATACGCCTCCCACATGCTTACTACTCCAGGTAGTCGCCGAGGTCTGGTCCCTCACTTTTCGTGAGCGCCGTTCACACACTGCGCCTGGTCATGCGCCTCTTGTGTCTCAGCTTTGCTCGTTTGCGCTTCATGGGGCCTTCTCCTTCCATGGTGTGGTTCTGGCGGTACATCCAGGTTTCTTGGTGTACTTCTGTTGCCCACGTGCGTGGCACTGGTTGTTACCGTTCTTTTCTGCCTTGGGCTGTCCGCCCTTTTACGTAACGGGTGCATTGGCAGGTCTTGTGTTTCTTGTAACACTAACTCATCTTGGGCGTAGTCAGCACCTTCCCGCTGCTGTTCCCACTCTCACAGTGTTTCGTCACTGTCATGCATGGCCCTCGGACTCGGTACGTCCTTGTGCCCTAGTTAACCCTTCCTCTTTAAACGGTCCATCGGATCCTGTGGGTCCCTCACATCCTGCATTCGTACCTCTCCGGCTACGGCAGGTGTCCACTCTTATTCCACATCCCCCTTTTGGGTTTGTGCTCATTTTCTCCGCTGTTGACCAACAGGGATTTCCTGCCGCCCTCGGCAGTCTTTGATGCCTTTTGCCTCTCATTGTTGGCCACTTCCTCCGGAGTATCCTGGTCCGGTGTTGGCCTTTCTGGCAGCGCTGTCCCCACTGTGTTTAGTCAGCTGGTTGACACTTCTGTTCCCTTGGGAACTTAGTGGGGTTCTGTCGCAGACCCGCCTCCAATGCGGTATGGCTTTGGTATCTATTCTAAGTTAAGGAATCTGCGGCTAGATGTCGCTATCAGATGTACGAGTTACTTACCTTCGGTAACGATGTATCTGGTAGAGACGTTGTCTAGCCGCAGATTCCTTAACGCCCACCCATCCACCCCGATCTGCGAGGACCTTTTCAGGTGGGGTTTTCGCCTCCTTAGGGGTGGCTTGTCCTTCTACGGGACTGCGTTTTTTCGCCTTGCACCCCGTTGGCCTCTTCCTTTGGTTCACTTGTTCTCCACCCCCCCCCCCATTTTCATGCTGCGGCGGTGGATTCAGGTGTCCTTCCGCGTTTTTACGCATCAGTTTCTTCCAGTATGGTGCCTACTGGTGTTCTCTACCCTCCCACCCGCCTTCTCTGTTGACGCTCCTGCAGTCAATTGGTGTTCCGGTCTCTTTTGGGCCTGTTCCTACGACCGATAATTCTCTCACAGCGGACTCTGTCTCCCTATTTCTTTCTTTCTTTTCTTAATCCTATGGGTGGGTGTTTTTTTGCCTGTCGCTCTCGGCTCATTATTGCCGTCTTGCCTCAGGAGTGGGCACTCTCTCGCTTTTGCGGGGTTGCTTCTCAGTTTACTGTTCTGCCCTCTTCATTTCCTTTCATCCGGTGCAGACTCTCTGTCGTCTGCCTCTGTCTTCTTTTTGTAGGTCAATTTCCCTCAGGGGTGCAATTCACTTCGCTCTTGCGAATTGGCTTCTCAGAGTATTGCTCTGCTCTTTCCTTTTCGACACCTTTCAATCGACAGTGCTTCTCACTGTCGCTCATGGTGCTTTCTCACCGATTCTCCTTTTTTATTCACACACTGTTCCCATACTCTCACAGTTTTGCTGGGGGCTCCGCGTTGTAGCGCGGAAAAGTTCCTCCGAAGAAAACTGACGTCAGCGCGCCGGGAGGGTCCTATATGGCTCCACTGACGTCATGTCTGGGGACGACGTCAGGGCGGAGCCTAGGCTGCGCCGCCCCCCGGCGCGCAGAGGTACTGCTGCGCAAAATTTTCCGGATCCAGTCTGACGCCTGGGGATATTCTAAGTTAAGGAATCTGCGGCTAGATAACGTCTCTACCAGATACATCGTTACCGAAGGTAAGTAACTCGTACGTTAAGGGCTACTTGTCGGCCTTGTCAACCTTTCTTTGTTTGCCAGACCAACCATTGTTGTTTAAGTCTCCAATAGTCATGAGATTCATTAAGGGTCTCACTAATAGATTTTCTCCCACTCCTTTTATTATGCCTCAGTAGGATTTAAATTTAATTATTAGTTTCCTAATGGGGTCTCCTTTCGAGCCTTTACATAGTTGTCCGTTGAGGCTTCTCTCATTCAAGGCAATTTTTCTGATTGCGATTACCTCTGCCAGGAAGGTTAGTGATCTGCAGGCGCTTAGTTCTAAGCCTCCTGCAGATACGATGGTTCTCAGGACCAGAGCTGCTTTCCTGCCTAAGGTGGTTACTCCTTTTCATCTAGGGCAGTCCATCACTTTACCCATTTTCTATCCTCCTCCTCACCCTTCTAAGGAGGAGGAGAGGCTTCACCGTCTGGACCATAAGAGGGCGGTCAGCTTCTACCGGGACAGAACCAAGGACTTCAGGCTGGACTACCAGCTCCTCATTGGTTACGTGGGAAAAATTAAGGGCAAGGCTGTCCACAAGCGAACGCTGTCCAGGTGGATCACCGTATGCTTCAAGATCTGCTACGCCTTGGCCAATAGGGAGCCGCCTGAAGGTATTAGAGCTCATTCCACTAGAGCGAAGTCTTCTTCTTTGGCTTAGGCTAGAGGTGTCCCTGTTGTAGACAACTGCAAGGCGGCAACTTGGGCCTCCGTCCACACTTTTGCAAAGCATTACTGCTTGGACTCAAAGGTGAGGAGGGACGGCCACTTTGCACGCTCTGTGCTACAGGATTTTTTGGTGTAGGTAGGCGGGCACCCTCCTCCGGGAGCGGGACTGCTTGGGGATTCAATTCAAAAGGTGAATCCACAGGCAGATGTATCCATCAGAAGAACAAGTTACTTACCTTCGGTAGCGCTTTTTCTAGTGGATACAGTATCTGCCTGTGGATTCCTTACCCTCCCACCTCCCCTTTGCCTGTCTACTGACACCAAAAAGATTATTATTTATCAAGTTCTTATATTTCATTGTCATTCATGATGTTGTGATGTTTTTTGCTAGGAAATGTCTATTCTATAGATTTAACAGTTTTCTCTCTTTCTATTTGGAAGTTTTATGTATACTTGAAAGTTGTTGTATACGTTGTATACTTGTGTAAATGTTGTCGGTTCACCCGTTCGCCTCGAAGGCACGTAAAAAATGGGTGGAACTGACGTCAGCATGCTGACGAGGTCTTCTTATGGCTCCGATGACATCACTCGGAGTCGCTTGCAGAGCCGATCCATTGTAACGTCCTCGTCGACGTGGGAGAGCTATGAAAAAAGTTTCAGTGTATTGCTGCGCAAGGGGTAATTCAAATGGTGAGGAATCCACAGGCAGATACTGTATCCACCAGAAAAAGCATTACCGAAGGTAAGTAACTTGTACATCTGTCTGTACAGATATGACCCTGCATTGTCCTTGTCGATTCCTGGATATTGTATGTGACCAGGGAAGCAATAGTAAGTACATGGGCTGAACACTTGTCATTACGAGTTCCCCAGCTCCATGATGGCTTCACTGAAATATGGGATGTTTGATACCAAACGCACAAGTTACTTACTTGTGTAACAATATATCTGTAAGAGACACTAGTTAGTGATAGATTCCTTACCTTAGAATATCCCCAGGCGTCAGACTGGATCCGGAAAGTTTTCGTCAGCAGTACCCCTGCGCGTCGGTAGGCGTCGTCGTGCGGCTCCGCGTACGTCGCTGGCATTGTAGCCGCCGAGATGACGTCGTCGGAGCTACTTAGACGCGCCCACGCGCGCTGACGTCAGTTCTGTACACGACTTTTCCGCGCCAGGAACGCAGAGCCATGCCAGAGACCGACTACTGGTGCAATAGAACTAGGGCCCTGAAAGGGATGACCTGTACCCTAGAGAACAGTTCGCAGAACGGGGAGGACGGGCGGGCGGTAAGGAATCTATAACTAACTAATGTCTCTTACAGATATATCGTTACACAAGTAAGTTACTTGTGCATCTGAAAGAGACACATTAGTGATAGATTCCTTACCTTAGACTACATACCCAAGCAATACCATCCCCGGTGGTGGGTCTGCGAAGTGAAATCACACCAGAAAGTCACGGAGAACCGACCGGCCAAAGAAGTCGTCTCTCCAGACTTGACTGTCAAGGCAATAGTGCTTAGTGAAAGTATGCAGCGAGGCCCACGTAGCTGCCTGACAGATATCTTGCAGGGGGACACCGCGTCCCAATGCTGTTGTAGCAGCTGTTGCCCTGGTAGAATGTGCGCGCAGCCCTACCGGAGGTTCCTTTTTAGCCAGAGAGTAACAGGCTTTAATACACAAGACAACCCATTGGGAGATAGTCCGCTTGTGCACAGCACGGCCTTTCTTGGCGCCCACGTATCCAACAAAGAGCTGGTCATCCACCCGGAACTGTTGTGTGCGGTTGAGATAGAATGAAAGCGCACATTTTGGGTCCAGACGGTGGAGCTTCTCTTGCTCCCTGGAAGGGTGAGGAGGCGGAAAGAAAGTAGGCAGAGTGACAGTTTGCCCGAGATGAAAGGCAGAGACTACTTTTGGCAGAAAGGAGGGACGTGGTCAAGCACAACCTTGTCCGGATGAATCGCCATGAAAGGAGGTTTACACGAAAGAGCCTGGAGCTCACTGACACGCCTAGCGGAGGTGATGGCCACCAGGAAGACAGTTTTCAAAGTCAATAACCGCAAAGGACAGTTATGAAGAGGCTCAAAGGGAGTGCACATTAAGTATGTGAGAACCAGGTTCAAGTCCCACTGAGGCATCACAAAAGGAATAGGAGGGAAAAGTTGAGTAATGCCTTTGAGAAATCTATTGACAACAGGGGACTTGAAAAGAGAGGGCTGATCAGGCAGCCTAAGAAAGGCTGAAAGAGCAGAAAGGTAGCTCCTTGATAGTGCCCAGAGCAGAGCCCCTGCTGGGCCAAAGAGAGAAGGAACAAGAGGACCTCAGAAAGGGGATCTACAGCTTTCGCTGTGCACCATGCCACAAATTTGTTCCACCGGCAGGCGTATACAGTTTTAGTTGAGGGACGCCTGGCTGCCAGAATCACATTACAGACTTCAGAAGGCAAGTCAAATGGAACCAGCTGTCGCCGCTCAATCTCCACGCAAGGAGGTGGAGGCTGGACAGGTTCGGGTGGAGGACTGTCCCCTGTTGCTGCGACAGAAGATCCTCCCAAAGAGGCAGCCGGATCGGGGGATCCACGCTCATACTGAGTAGCTCGGGATACCAAACTCTTCGAGCCCAGTCCGGTGCCACAAGAATAATTTGGGCCCGGTCGCGCCTGATCTTCTTCAGCACTCTGGGTAGAAGTGGTATAGGCGGAAAGGCGTACAACAGACCGCAACTCCACTCGCGACGAAAAGCGTCGCCGAGCGAGTGCCGCCTTGGAAATTCCAACGCGCAGAACTGCTGACATTGCGCGTTCTCTGTGGTGGCGAACAGATTCTAACCAAGGCTCTCCTCCCCACTGTTGAAATAGACCTTATGCCACCTCCGAGTGAAGACGCCATTCGTGATCCAACATGCACCTGCGGCGGAGTTCGTCCGCCCTGGCGTTCAGGGAACCTGCCAGGTGTTGAACCACCAAGGAAATGCCTTGACGATCCAGCCACGTCCAGAGACGCAGAGCCTCCTGACATAGGGTCCACGACCCCACCCCGCCTTGCTTGTTACAGTACCACATGGCAGTGGTGTTGTCTGTGAACACCTGCACTACTCTCCCCTTGACAGAGGGAAGGAATGCTTTCAGTGCAAGTAGGATCGCCCTGAGCTCCAAAAGGTTGATATGGAGCTTGGACGCCGCCGGAGACCAGAGGCCTCTGATCTCCACCTCTCCCATGTGGCCGCCCCATCCCAGGAGGGATGCATCCATCACCACTGTGTGCTCCGGTTGGGGAAGGGAGAGGGATCTGCCGCTGACCCAACGCTAGTCCGTGAGCCACCACTGCAAGTCCTGTGTAGTGCCCTCCGAGATCTGGACGTAGTCGGACAGGTTTCCCCGATGCTGCGTCCACTGGAACTTCAGGTCCCACTGCAGAGCCCGCATATGCCATCTGGCATGATTGATCAGCAGGATGCAGGAGGTCATGCAGCCTCCGGGTCTTCCTGACCGAAACCCAGGACCAGGGCTGAAAGATCGGAATCATAGCCCGAATGTTCGGGACTCGCTGTTCGGGAGGATAAACCCGAAAGTGCGCCGTGTCCAGAACCGCTCCGATGAAGAGGAGCTTCTGAGAGGGAATCGGATGCGACTTCGGTACGTTGATGGAAAACCCCAGCGAATGCAGGAGGTTGGCCGTAGTCTGGAGGTGGGAGACGACTGCCGGGGCGAGCCCGCCTTCAACAGCCAGTCGTCGAGATAGGGGAAGACTGAAACCCCTGATCTGCGCAGATGAGCTGCGACCACCGCCATCACTTTTGTGAACACCCGAGGGGCGCTGGTAAGGCCGAAAGGGAGCACGGTGAACTTAAAGTGCTCGTGACCTACCGTGAAACGTAGGTAACGCCGGTGGGCCGGCAGGATGGGGATATGAAAATAAGCATCCTGCAAGTCCAACGCTACCATCCAGTCTTGCGGGTCTAGGGCAGACAAGACCTGAGCAAGCGTGAGCCTCTTGAACTCTCTCCTTCCGGAGGAAGCGATTGACGTTCCGGAGGTCTAAGATAGGACGCAGACCCTTGTCCTTCTTTGGAACCAGGAAGTAGTGGGAGTAACAGCCACGACCTACTTCTGGCGTCGGAACGTGCTCGATGGCCACCTTGGCCAAGAGGGCCGCAACTTCCTGCTGGAGAAGTGCCAAGTGATCCCCCGACATGCGGTGGTACTGAGGCAGCATGGCTGGAGGGGTAGACTGGAAGGGGAGGGAGTAGCCCCGTCGGACTATCTGCAGAACCCACCTGTCCGAAGTGATGGTACGCCAGTGGGGGAGGTGATGGCGAATCGTGCCGCCAACTGGCGTCTGGTGGGCCTGAAACAACGGACTAGGAAGATTTTGAGGCAGTGGTGGCAGGGGCGGTGGTGGACTGACCCGCCCGCTGGCCCCGTGACCCACCTCGGCGGGCCCCCCGACTTCGGCTGCGCTGAGACTGCGGCTGTGCAGACCGGCGGCTCTGAAAGGAACGCGTTTGGGCGCCTTGACCCTGACCTCGAAAGGAGCGAAAAGCAGACCCTACGGGAGCGCGCGCGTGTTGGCAAGACCCAAGGACTGGGCCGTAGCCCGGGAGTCTTTAAAGCGCTCCAAAGTGCTATCCGCCTTGTCACCAAAGAGGCGTGTGCCATCAAAAGGCATGTCCAACAAAGAGTTCTGGACATCCCCGGAGAAGCCAGTAGTTCTGAGCCAAGCGTAACGGCGTAGCGCCACTGTTGTGGAAAGTGCCCTGCCGAGAGAGTCGGCTGTGTCAAGTCCACATCGGATAGTGAATTTAGCAGCATCTCTCCCCTCGGTAATGGCTTGGGAGAGCACCGCCCGAGCTTCCACTGGATACTGAGGTAGCACCTGTGCTACGGTGTCCCACACAGAATGGGAATAGCGGCCCAACAGGCACGCAGTATTCACCGCCCGCAACCCGGAACTGGCAGAGGTGAAAATCTTTTTCCCAAACTGCTCCAGTTTTTTAGATTCCTTGTCCAGTGGTGCAGAAGGGACTGCGCTCGGAGAGGCAGAGGCCTGGACAACCAGACTCTCAGGCGTTGGGTGTTGCATGAGAAAACTGGGGTCGCCCGGGGCCGGGCGATGGCATCGTGCCACACTTATCCACAGGAACCCCTGTGTTAGGCTTGGTCCAGGTGCTTAACAGAATGTCTGTAAGCGTGTCGTTAAAGGGCAGTAGCGGCTCCGCAGAGGAGGTTGCTGGCTGCAGCTCCTCAGTCAGGAGATTGGTCCTGATAGGCACAGATGGGAGCTCGAGGTTAAGAGCTTCAGCCGCCCTACGCAACACCACAGAAAAAGTCCCAACCTCCTCCGTAGCCACGGAAGCAGGGGACATTGTACCAGGGTGTGGAGAGAAATCCAGATCGCCTGGACCTTCCATATCACCCTCCCACTCCAGGTCATCCTCGCATTGAGCTGCGAGAGGGTCCTCAGACCCTTCCCAGTACTCCCCTTCGTCCACCGGCTGTTTAAGAGGCTGGTAAGGACGAGGTGCCCGGGGAAAGGGAAAAAACTCCCCACCTGGAATATGAATCGGAGAATAAGAGACCAATCCAGGCTTGACATAGTCCGGCCGGAGGCGGCGCCGAGGCCGGAGCCGACGGCGCCACAGGGTATCTTGGCGGTGTAGCCGGGGCAAAGGCGGCGGCACGGGGCAGAACCACCCAACGGGTCCACGGGGCCCGAAGGCGCTCCGGAGGGACCCGATGGGGCAAAAAATAAACGGCCCATGGCCGACAGGAATACCTGTATTTCTTCCGGAGTCGCGTGCGGGCCCGGGGAAAGGCGGGTAGGCCGCAGGCGACAACGGAGGCTCCATCGGAGCTGCGGGGGAGTGACCACCCGCCTCTGCACCGCGTCCCGCGACTGGTGAGGGGTAGACGAAGAGCAACGTCGCTTCTTCGACTTCTTATGGCGCCGTGACTTACCTGTCCCCGATTCCGACGAACAATGGTGTCGGCTCCGCGACTCTGTCTCCCGACTTCCCACGGGAGCGGGACCTCGAGCGCGCGGAACCGATTGCCGGGCCTCCAACAACTTTCGGGAACGCTCCCGGCCATACAGATACTCAGAGAGAACCAATCAATAACCCATATAGA